>QGMI01000810.1:0-18298 GCA_007821535.1 Lachnellula occidentalis | reverse complement strand
TATGCAAGAAACCCTTCTAAACGCCGAAACACCGTCTTTTCTTTTTAACTTCAAGATTATCGTCCCTCACCAAGTACATTTACCCCCACGAAAAAAGAAGCACGACACGATTCATCCCGAGCAAGACATATCACTATTTGGCCAAAGCCTTCTATTGACCCGAGAGCGCGAGACTGGGAGGATCATCTGACGCCAACAGTACCAGGATTAAGAATTGAGAAGTAGGGGAGAATTGAGAAGTAGGGGAAGAGGACTGAGACGGGGAATTTAGAACGGTGAATGATGGAGGCTGCTAGTCTTCATCATATTCCTTATCCTCTCTTGCCCTTCCGTTGCCCTGTCCGTCTTTGCGAATTGGAATTTTGATGCCCTGAGTTGCGAAACATTTACTTAGATTCGTGCTCTCCACCACGCCGGGGAAGCGTTTCGCAGAGTATACGGTGAAACACTCCGAGAAGCAGGCTGCGAGGACTGGCGCTCTTCCGGTGTTGATTGTCATGGTCTGACCGTTGGCTGGCTGGCCTCCAGGTGTGGCAGATGTAGGCGAGCTGTTGGGCACGCCGACATTTACAAAGGAGAAACGTAGACTGCAAACAGGTCAGTAAGAGGTGTGAAAAACATGGTGGATTTCATATACCGGAAAGTGCCCTCGGTCCTGACAGACAAGTCTTGCAAAACAAACCAAATACCAATCCGATCGTCGGGATCCGTCAATCGAAATGCGCTTGCCGCTAAACTGCCAATCAGATTCCGCGTGAACATGCCTCCTGGTGGAGTAGTGTTCACAGGCATCCGTTGCAAGTTCATATCAGGAGGCGCATATTGACGACCTCCATATGATTGTGAGGGTAATGGCTGAGGTGCAATGGGATAATCCATGCCTCCTTGCATTGGCGGACCTTGATAGTACATTTGCTGGGGTGTCGGTTGGCCATAACCGTTTTGCGATTGATATGGAGGTGCACCATTAGTAGGTGGGGCATAGCCAGGATGATACTGTTGTTGTGTATTATATGCAGGAGGGCCTTGTGGCGGTTGTGCGTAGGGAGTTACTTGTGGGGGGGCAGGGAATGGATTGTAAGCTGGGGTCTGATATGAAGGTCCTTGGCCATGTTCAAATTTGACCGGTGCGTTGCCATGGACAGGTAGGTTGTTACAATAGGCTGGTGCACTGCTTTCATGTGCTACTTGTGCATACGAAGCCGGTGCCCCTAAAGAGATAGACGGGGAAGATTGCGAATGACGGACGAGGTTTACCTCTTTGTTGCCGGCATGGTCCCAAAGATCCACATTCAAGACGAACATACCATGATCAATGTCACTGCAAGGAAGGTTAATAAAACTGGGCTTTGTAGGTTCAACGAGACTTACTTAACATCAATCTCCTTGCCAGTGATTGCATCTGAGATTATCAATCGAACACATGGGGGAGGTGTAATAGGACGTCGATCCTGTAATATTGTGAGCTAAGAGATCAAACGGAAAGACAAGATATATATTCTTCCACTAACCTTGTCTCCAAAACCGCACATTCGAGCGCGCTGGGGCTGTTGTACTACCTTAAGTCTATAGCCTCATGAGCAGGTTTTCAGGCATAATTATGTCCTAGACAAGAACTCACTCATATCTCCATCCATTCTCAACGCAAGACCTAGGCAATGGATCTATTAAGGCAGGTTGCGTTCCAGGTTGTAATGGAGCAAGCCCCGCCTCTGCGTGTATCTGCTCAGGAATAGGCGCTCTTGTAACCGCCAGTGGGTTGTATGGATCACCGTACGGCTGGCTGATCTGCGATTGCTGGGGGACTGGCATACTGTGCTGCGAAATGGGATACTGAGGGCCGCCCGCCGCAGGACGGTAGGCGGCGTCTGGGATATTCGTTATCGACCCGCGATGCATGTCGCGGGGAGGGGATGCTTGTTGAGAATATGCGGCGCCCATGGTGACTTGGGGATATGCGGTGTTCATCTTGACGTGTGAAGCTGAAGGTGCAGACATCGACACAGCGTGGGGAAGTGAGTTTGAAGCTTCGAGAGGAAATCTGCGAATGAGCTTGTGTCGAGACCAGCATCAGCACCAGACCTTGCAGTCGAGCTTCCTGTCTCGCCGCTAGTCCGCACACTTTTGAATCTCGCTGAAATAGTCGCGAGGGGGCGCCGAATGGCAGCTTCGAGAAGACAGTGTATGCTTCGCACCGCGATTTGAGGATGTCTTGTGCGACGTTGTTGCTGATTTTGGCGGGTTTGGAGGCGTGCAAGGTTAATAACTTAAACGTAGTAGTGGGGATCGGCAGTGAGGATAGAGGTCGAGGTTTGACAGGCGGAGGGTCGAGTAGATAGAATAAGTGCTTGGGCTTTGTGTGGAGCGCTACTACAATAATAGCAGGGCCCCAGAGGATGCCGGACAGGGAACTTGGCTGCTGAACAGGCCTGATAACTGGATGTAAGCACTGTAGCTGGTTGGGGCGGGTTAGTAGCCTTCGGGGCTTAGGCGTTAGGAAGGTTCTTTCCTCACTCGGGAGCTTGGCCCGCGCTCGGTGGGATGCCAATGACGATCTCCCGGCACCCTAAAGAGAGGAGAGGTTGAGGACCTTGCACGAGGGGTTGTGTTTGTCGGTCCTAGCTCCTTGCTCTGTGCACCAGCGTTCGAGAAGTATCGAAAAATAGGTATATAAATAAGAGACGAACGAAACAAACCCAGCAGATCAGTCTGGAACTGGGCACCAAGATGTACTCCGGTCTCCCAGTACCCACCCAGAACTATCTATTGCCCTTCCCCCCTACTCCTGCAGCTAGCATGTGAGTAAGGCTTGATGTGGCTCCATATACGGGATACCGTGAACAAGCAGTCGGTAGGTGCTTATTCCATATGCTTGGAAAGGGTATGAGTACCCGCGCGGGAGAAATGAAGATGGATGCAGGAATGCAGGCGCCACGCACACCGCTGCCGCTGCCGCTGCAAGGCCGTTAGACTTTCGAGATTCAGGATCTGCTGTGTATACCAACTCGTTGGTATCGAATGATTGGTTTTGACTCGTGAGTGAGGGGCATTCAGTCTCTTGAGTTCATCATGACTCTGCAGCAGATGCAGGCTGAAATTGCAGCCTCTGGGCGTGCAGCAGGCTGGACACAAAACGGAAAAGATAGCTGCAATCAATACCCCACCAGAACTTCCGATTGGAATGCTTGAATCGCTATATCCGTATTGGTATTGCCGTGACGCCCGTAATAGCTCATGTTAACTACCTAGTAGCTGCTAATAATGGCCCTGTCTTGGCAAGTTGGGCGCCATCGATTCCGTGGAACTGGTTCTGCAGGTGGCGGGCGGGCGGTTTCGACACCGCAGCGCTTTCTCAAGGTTGCAACAGGAATGGATTCCCAGACATATGTGCTGCAGTGGAAGTCTCCTAGAGACACTGAGAGGGACACATAGATATACGATCGGGGGCATGCGGGGCTTTGTGACCTCTTCCCCTACGGCGGCCAAACTCAAAATCCAAAACATGTGTGGCCCACTGGCACACTACACTGCAGTAAGCAACCCAAGGAAGCCACTGGGAGGATACCACTGTCCAGAACTATGGGGTCGCTTCCTGCCGCTGACATTCCACTGACGGGTTGTCCAACCGATCCCTGTGATATAGCACGGCTTTCAAAAGTGCTAGGAGGGGTTTATAATTCCCTTACTATTATATTTCTGTCGCGCTATACAGTACATACCCCTCTCGGAGCTTCTCCGGCTGCAGATATCATGCACTAAGCTGGGTAATTTTTTTATATATCGCGACACTAACCGCTGGTACCCAGCGTTTGGTCTCCCCGACTTTAATCTTGGATACCGGTAAAAGTCAGGGCAAGACAGTCAGATGCAAACAGAGGAGCTTGCCTATGCTGAGTTATCGCCATTGCCAAAGTACCCTTGGCCTGCATGCAGTGCTCTTGTCTGACTACCAACCTTGGGAGCTTCCGGTCCAGAGCTAGCGTTCCGTTTGTCTTGGTAAAGAGTCCTGAGACTTGTCTTTCAAAAACTCTATGCTTGAACAGGATGAAAATGAGCAGTTGCAACGCCTAAAGAGAATTAAAGCTGCATCTTAGAGGAGCCCTAGCGTAACAATAGTAGCACCTCCTGCACGTCACCCCACCTCCCATGCATGGAAATAACAATTTGTTATGGAGCATCTTCAAGTCTCCAATCTACCTAGTAGTACACTGTACTGCGGAATTTATCCGCCTGCCCAGTAGCTCGGGGCTGGGTCCCGAAGTGGCAAGTCGTATATTATACATGTGCACCTGTTAACGCTTGTTTGGGACAACAGATGCGAATATATACTCCGTATCAAAAAGAGCTGCGATACCACAGCCTTGTAACCCTACTCGGTTTTACTTTTACAATGTCTTCATTATTGCTTTTGCTTTTCAGATATTATGCATGCGGGGTTACTTCTTGGCGACAAATGTCTTCATCCTCCTGCAATTTACAATCTGGCACGGAGAGCGAAAAAGATATCAGGCGGCTTAGAGAAAGCACAGCCAATCCCGCACCTCCTTTACATTCCCAGAGATGTGGATTGCATAACGAGACGCCACGGGCTGCCGTCATGTCTGCAGCACACCTGATGTCGCAGAGGGGCAAAGCCGACATCGCTTTAACTGCTGGGCATCACAAGTACGCCAGCCAGAGATCCTCAAGGTCGACATTCTATTCATATCATTTATGGAGAGTATTGGAAAATGACAGGCTAAGTAAATGGGCTTCCATCCCTCGTACTTCTAACAATAGATATAACCCAATGCGGGTAAAAAGCAGATATCCTATTCCAGGCTGTGTTTTGAGGCGAAGGACCTAGGCCAGGTCCCAACCAACGTTACACGGAACTTGAAACTGGCACTATCGAACCATATTGGCATCAAGCTGCATATATGTTCCTAGGAAGCTCTTTCCACTAGGCTAGAGCTGTCTCGGAGCAACTTAGGGTCATGCCATACAACGACAACTAACAGTTCCACCGGAGAAATACCTTCTCTGGTGATACAAAACATCCCAGCCACCACCATGACTGCCGACCCCAAACTCCCAGCCCGGGACTCCGATCCAAACTGTCGGGTTGCGGGATGGGCGCCACACCGAAGGCCGTGTCCAGTAGGCCTATCAACCCAGCCAACACCAACAAAGCTCGTGCTCCGTGTGGGCTGTGTAACAAGACGCATAGCATAAAGCATAAATGGTCGGTCAAGCAGCAAGAATCAACACTCCATATATAAGACTTCCAACACATCTACAGCCCCATATTACTGCGGGTTAGAAACTGAAATAACTCGGATTGTTCGTCCCAGTACTCGAGACTTCGAGAGCGGGAGTGCCAACAATCCGAACTCTATATATGGAGTAAGTCACTTGAAACCCAACATCAGCCCTACACAGCCGCGTCTTGGGAACAGACTCGGGTTCCTTTCTTCGTGCATATGGTCTCAATAAGCGCGAATGCGGCGAAGACCAATAGCTTGTCGCTCATAAAATGGTATTCACTTGAAGCCAACCTCGGCCATACATACAAGGCTGCGCTTCAAAGACGGGAACAAACGAGCCCCTGATCAAGCAGACACAAACTTAACAATTGGCCGTATTTCTAGAAATATTTCGTAGGCGTATATAGGGCATTCAGATTGACCGCTGACGTGACCGCTTCATATTCAGTCATTTTGATTGTGGATATATCATATATGCATTTTCCCACTCACCTGTCTCGTGTTACCTATGCAATGACTTTAGATTATTACTTGTTAAGATCCTGTTTGGGAGTTTTAAGAGGGGTGAAAAGAGATGAGAAGCAAAGCAAGGGCGAAGACTGAAAGATGAAATTAGTCACAAAAGCTTGGTTGTGAGTAAAGCTTTGAATCCAAATAATCATTTATATTGAGCTATTGACATCCATATTAAACCAGTTCAGCCAATCCAAGCCCGTCCTATCATCCATCTGAAAATTCGACAGACTCATGTCCAATTCCGGCCCGGCGTTGTTGATGGCTTCGTTGATCTGATCGTCCGACATGGCCGAGAACTGCATCTGCATGGGAGGGACTTCTACGGATCGTTGATACATCTGCGCTTGTGTATGGGGTGGAAGCTGAGCCTGCGAGCTTGCTTCAACTACTGGGTATGGTTGGCGACTGACTTGGGGTGAAGGTAGCGTCGGCGCACTTTGCGCCAGCGTTCCATCGACCGTACGTAATTCGCTTCCTACCACCTCCCTCAAATGCCGTCCGTACAGTCGGCTGGTTCCATTCCGGTGTGGTGTTATGGCGCCGATCCTCTCCAGCACGCCGGCGCTTTCCTCGATTAGTACTTTGATACTCGTCGCTAGCCCCGTAGTGCCGTTTCCTTTGGCGCTCAGGTAGATGGCAAAGCATGCGGCGAAGGATATCATGATGCAGGTATTGTTCGGCATGGACTTGAGACGAGACTCGCCTTGGACTGCTGCGCGCATGACGTTGAGGGATGAGGAGAGGCCGGCGGCGCGGAAGAAACGCTTTACTTCGACGGGGGCGGTGGGGTGGTTTATCACTGAGCTGTAGATTGAGAGACGGCCGTGGGTGACGAGGATCTCTACGTAGGGTGGTATGGAGTTGCCTGCATAATTCGTTAGGATAGATGGATTTGGAGCGATGGAGTTGACTAACCCTTAGTGCCGCCGATGGTGAAGGTCCAGGTTGTGTACCATCGGTCGAAGAAGTTATCGATCATTTGCTGGAGCCTGTTCAAAATGGTCAGAAGAGGATGAGAGTGGCTGCATGGGGGCTGGGGCTTACGACTGAACAATGATTTCCCCATTTACATTTTGCGTGCGGTTGCTGTCGCAGCTTCTTTTGACGTCAGATATAAGGTCGACCTCGGTCATGTTAGCAAGTGAACATCACAATGAAGAAGTCGACCCACAAGGTCTCTCCGTAATATTGCAGAAGATACGATGGACCCATCCCAACCATCCCCAACTTCGCACCGATGCCAATCATCACAGGTCTCGATGAGGGGCGTGACGGGAACAATGAAACTCCTTCCTCTGGCGAGACATACACTGTAAAATATCAGCCCAATTCGACCGGACGCCACACGTGATCTTACCCTCTATCAAGCACAAACAACGCAAGCCAGATCCTCTCTCTTCTTCGAAGTAGCCTCTTTCCAAAGTCCGAACGCGGATCCACATCCCCGAACCCATCCAAATCCAGCGCCTTCTTGGCAGTAATGCATTCCGACTGGGCTCTCCCAGCCTGGCAATTCCCATGTGGATCGCTAGGGGAAGGAACAATGAGTTTATCTAAAGAAATGTCCAGCGCGATTGTGAGAGCCATGGCCATATACGAGCATGTCTCATCGTCGGACCAATGTTTTCCGGGAGCCATCCATGGGATATTGATCATGTATGCCAACACGATTTCTGGGGATCGATTCCGGCTTGCAATGATCTTGCGTGAGAGGTACTTGCAATGTATTGACAGGCGTTTGAAAAGAGCGCCAGCTGTTGGGATGAATAGAGCCGAAGCAGCTAGAATAGATGTGAAGAGAAATGCAGATCGTTGTTGGACGAAATGTGGGGTATGTAACAATGGATCGAGTCCCCATCTAGTATGTGATAGATTCTCGTAGAAGCTTGGGAAGGTCAGAGCGTGAAGCAGCTTGGAGAAAGATATGTTCTTACTATGAAAATAACCCAGTTGATTCATCCTCTGTCACAATGCCCATCTCGATTGGGTCGACATCTTGCCCGATGTCTAAGCTAGGGCGAAATGGCCCAAAGAAAGCCTCAAGATCTTGATCTCTCGGCTGGCAGCGTTGACCTCGAGAGGCGAAATTAGAGGTAGTGGGAGCACTCGACGGAACAGAAAGATCTGATGCCCTGGCGAGTAGTTGAAGAGGATTCTCCGCATCATCAACAGCGAATTGATCATCCGAATTTTGATCTGGTATTGGCTCCGACTTGGGGGGCACAAAATGATCAACTCGAGGAGATTGAAGCGTTTGACTTGAAGAGCCTTGTGCGCTGAGAGCTTTATTCAGTCCACTGGAAGCACTTCCAGGTAAGATGTGGGTTGCATCATTCAAGAGATTTTTCAGATGAACCTTTTCGCCATCCTCGGATTGGCTACCCTCGGTCTTGGACTTTTTGATAGCTTGCTCAATACGATAAACAGCCTTTTCGAGTCCATCTCGTTTACTGTTTACGTTAGTAACTTGCCAATTGAGATTCAAGGGCGTTTACTTCTTGATTCCCTTCTTTCGGCCAACCCGGTATTCTGGCACAACGCAATCTCCCCGGGTCTGAGTACATTTCTTACATCGCAGGTCCCCAGGATCACGGAGACACCTAGTTTTGCTCCGACGGCAGTTCAAGCATGCTGCTTGTTTCCCCGATGCTGTATTGTCTGCCTTTTCGGTCTTGATTGGGCTCGATGGAGGCTGGTTTTCCATGTCAATAATCCCGAGGTTGCATCAGAGCAGGCGTCTACATCTCGGCAATGTAAGTGTGCATATTTATATGTTGTTGTAGATGATTGGAGATATATTAAGCCGATGGTTCTGGTCCAGGATAGATTGAAGACTTCCCTGGTTGCCGGTAAAACATCCAAGGTTATCTCATCCGGAGTAAACCAGACCCTAATGGACCCGCTAGTCTTACCAGTGGCGTACGGAGTATTCTCCCGCCCCGCAGATATAGTAGCCAATCATAGCCCTACATTTTCCCTCAAGTCACAACCCCATTCGCAGAAGATGGAGTGAGCCTGACTAATCAGAAAGATCCGCCTTACCTAATAGGTAAATCCCGTGCCTCTGTCAACTCTTCAGAAGTGGACTACGTGAGTTACATCTGATGCGGTACTTATCTATATATGTGGCATTGTAGAGGTACATGTCGAGGGAAGATTGATTTATAAGAAGATTAGTAGGTTTGATTTTTGCCAGCGCTAGTGTATACTTTCTCACCCCTGGATATAAGACAGATTTAGTAGTTTTAATAGGGTATATAGGCAAAAAATGCTAAATAGCATCCTTTTTTGCTACTAGGCAAAAATAATTAGTTTTAAGAAAAGATATAATAGAATAGAAAGGCAAATCTAATTAGTTCTAAAAAATAGTAGTAATAAGAGCATCTTTATATAAATATTAAGGTTTTCTTATAAAGGTTTTAGATATTATTTTTAATAGAAAATCTATTACTATATCTATGAAATTATTATTTACAAGTCTATAAGTATAACTTAATACTAGAAAAACTATACTAACTCTTAAGAATGCTAGAAACTAGATCGCAAAAGCATATAAAGCCTATAAAATAAACTATAAACCCTTATAACTAAACTATAAAACCTTATAAAACTATAAGTAAAACTACTATCTTAATAGCTAATATGATAGCTCTTAGGAACTAAATTATTAGAGCTCTAATAACTTTTTAAAGGAGGGGTCTTCTAGATTCCTTCTTAAAAGTTTATATAACCTTCCTAACCTTCCTTACCTCCTTTATAACTACTATAACCTCCTCTATCTCTTCTATCTAGTATAACTCTAATAGGCTATATATAGCGTTTGCCCTAGTTAGGCTATTTATAGTTTTTATAGTATTCTCTAAAAAAGCCTAGAAGGTACTTATAATAGCTAAAGGCTTATATGTTTAAGCCGTTTTATTAATAAGAGATATATATATTTAGAGATATATTAATCTTATAACTCTAGATCATGATTATATTAATATATAATAGATGGTCTTAAAGGATTTATATAGGCGTTATATGATTAGCATTAACTAGTATATTAAAGCCTAGTATAGCTAGGATTTATTACTATATATTATTATAGTACTATACTTAGATTAGTTATTAACTTATTATTTATATGATTAACTTATAAGTTATTAGAATGTGGTAACTAAGTAGTAGAAGATAAGAGGGCATAGATTGATTAAGGAGAGAAAGGGAGACTAAAGTAGAAAAGCTACTTAAGTTTCCTCTTGCTAACTAGCTATGCCCTAAGCGAGTTTCCCCTTTACTACCTAGCTATGCTTATAGTAATATATTAATTTAACACTCCTACTTTAATACAAGTAGCTCTTACTACTTTCTAGAGCTTAGGCCTTTTTATATTACCTAAATATCTCCTATTAGCATAGTATTATCATTCCTAAAATAAATCCCTAAAATAATAAGTATTATTCCTTCCTTATTAATATTATACCTTCCTTATCTAGCAACTCTATATACTACCCTATACCCTTCCTTATACTATTAATCTAAATCCTAGTCTACTATAATATCTTATGCTTTCATTTTACTATCTCTTCTATATACTAGCACTTTTAGTAAGGGCATGTTTAAGCATATATGTTTTATAGCATTTATAATGTTAATAAATAATTAACACGTGACTTTAGACTCTCTAATCATTGCTATCTCTTTTAATTTCTAAAGCTTATAGACTTTAAATTAAAGATAAGGCCTCCTTTTATAGTATATATTGCAATTTCTTATGATATATATAGATTCTAATCATATGATATAATCGAGCGAAAATGATAATAAGGAAGCTCTAGTTATAGTAGCTATAGCGTCTAGTGCTCTTATAGCATTAATTGCTAGTACTAGTTTCTTTTAAGAGCAACTAGATATAATAAAGTTAAAGAGTAGTAAGGTAGCTACTAAGTTAAAGAAGGTCTAATATTCTTCTTTATTTTATTATTTTTATACTTATACTAATAGTGTTTTAAGTACTAGGGACTAAAGATTCTAGCTCTAGATAAGAGTAAGACTAAAAGCAAGCTTAGCTTTATTAAAAGTAATACTCCTATTATAGGCAGCATTATTCTTTAGGCTATTCTATGCCTTAGATACTTCTAATCTATAGTTGCTAGGGTATTAAAGAAGGCTTATAGCAATATGCTAGGCAAGGGCAAGCAATATACTTTATATAGCTATAGTTACACTTATATTATTATAGAGATTAGTTATGCTTTATAGGTCGCTACAATTCTTTACATAGTAGTTCTTACTAGTAATAAGGTAGGTTTTAGCTATTCTCCTATTTAACTTGACTAATCACGTGCCTTATAGGAAATGGCTAACTAATAGCATTTATGTAATTGCTAATTAATTAAACTAATTAATATTAACTTGGCTTAGGCTAAATTTGATTATAAGCTTATAGAGGCGAAGCTTATAGCTAAGGTAAAGGCTTAGTCACTTAAGGCTAAGGCTAAGGCTAAGGCACCTAAGGCTAAGGCTAAAGGAAAGGCTATAGTTATATATAGTTAAGTTACTTAAGCTAATCCTTATAATAGAAAGGGAGCTTAAGTTATAAAGGAAGGAGCTTAAAAATAGATTTTTCTAGTTTGCTTTTATTTTCTAGCTTAGGATTAGGCTTTACTTTTTATTTAAATAGCTTTAGCGTTACTTAGAAATGTTACCCCTCTTACTTTATAATACTATTATAAAGAAACAAAGTAATAATAGCAATTTTCTATAAAATAAGTTAATAAAATTAATATAACATAAAGTAAAAACATGAAATATACTTATAAGAAAAGGTAAGAATAAGCTCCTATTAAATTAAGAATAGCTATTTATATATAATAGCAAAGGAAATAAGGTATAAGCAATAAAAATCAATAAATAAAAATAGTAAAGCTATAAAAAAAATATTAGTAATCGTTTTAAACTTTTAATTAAGCTTAGGAGTTGCTATTCCTATGCTATCATATCCTTTTAGAATTACTCTAATTTGTTTTAGAAACCCTTTAAAGGGCTTCTTTATAAGAGGCTTCAAAAACCCGTCTATAGCTATCTTATTCATAGGCATATAGCCTATTATAACCTTCTTTTTATCTTATAAGTCTTAAATATTATAATAGTAGACATTAATATATTTTAACCTTTTTATAAGCTAAGGATTCTTAGCTAGAATGATTACTCTTTAGTTATCGCTTCTTATATTAATTATCTAATGATTTTTAATAATATATTCCCCTTTTTCTAAGTTATAGAAAATCTAGGCTATCTATTAGCCTTGCTTTGCTATAAAGCTTATTACTATATATTTAGCTTTAATTATTAAAGTTAAGACTAATATTTGCTTTTGACTTTCCTAGAAGACTAGGCCTCTTCTAATAAGTCTAACTAATGCTATAACGCTCTTTTAGTCTATCTTATCACTAGTATAGTTGGCATTTAAATAGATAATAAGATTTCCTTTTAGTCTAAAGCTAATTTGAAACTTGATTATTGATTATAGATATTAAAGTAGATGTCATAATACTTATTTATAGTACTTAGTAGGGTCTTATATATATTAACTTAATCTCCCTAGTGCGAATGCTATATTAGGCCTTATATATACTATAGCATATATCATAGATCTAATTACTTCTTAGTACTAGGTTTGATTAATTCTTAGATTATCTAAAATAGCCTTTTAAAGCTTGGAATATCTATCTATTAATATAAAGATTGATTTATATATAGTATAAGAGAACCTAAACTTATAAAGAACCTTTTTAAGATATTATTCTTAATCTAGTTTAAGTGTCTTTCTTTTCTAGTCTTAAGTTATCTAAATATTAAGGATCTTTAATACTTCTTTTATATCCTTTATATAAAATTAAGTATTTAGCTTTTAATAAAACTAGCTAAGGTCTTCTTACTTTAGCGTAGTAGCTACTAAGTCATTTATATAGACTAAAAGTCATATCTTACGTTTTATATATATATATAGATATAGATTAGCCTTGCTTTAACTAAAACCTTAACTTAGAAGTTTAGCTTTTATTAGAAGATTCTAGTCTCTTACTAACTACTTAAGACTATATAGACTTTATAAAAGGTATATAGTAGTTTTATTCTTTATCTATTATACCCTTTAAGGTATCTTTATCTAAAGTTCTTTTTTAAGTTCTAATTTTATAAATGCGTTTTTAATATTATATTATCTATATTTTAAGTCTTTATAGGCTATAATAGCAAAGAATGCTCTAAGCGTTACTATATGGACTATTAGTATAAATGTCTCTATATAGTCAATTCTATATTATTAAGTAAAGCTATAGGTAATAAGTTAAGCTTTAAATCGTTCTAGTATTCTATCTAGGTTGAATTTAAGAGTAAAGACCTATTTAAAGCTAATAAGGTTTACTTTAGGTAGTAGTATTTTTTCTTCTTAAGTATTATTAACTAGAAGTTAAGCAATTTTAAATTTAATAGCGTCTCGCTATTACTTTCTATATTATAAGTCGTTAATTGCTTCCTTATAACTATTTAGGATTAGGATATTATGCTTAGTACTAAAGGTAAATATTGCTATCTCCTTTTCTTTACTTTACTTGTCGCTAAACTAATTTAGTACTACTAGTATTACTTTAAGACATTTTGCGTCTAGTTCTTTATTACTTTCTTTAGCCTTTTACTTAGTTTTAGACTAGAGGATTTAGTTAGATTATGCCAGAAATGGTAATATTAAGAATTAGTCTTCTTAGTTTCTTAGAAGCCTCTATTCTTTTAGGTCTTATACTAATTTAGCTTCTATTAGGATTTTAAATAAGCTTAGTATCCTAGTTTTAGCTACTCTAATTATAATTATTAGTATTATTTCAGCTATTAGCTTTTCATGCTTTAAGGTAATAAGTAGGGCTAGACTAGAGAAGATATGTCTATTTATCTCTTTACTATTCCTAGTATCTTTACTTACTTTTATTAGTTCTTTTACTAGTAGGCTTCTACCTTCCTTTATAAAGTAAGCTGTGTTTCTTTAGTTTTACTACTTATCTTATATTAAGTTAATAGTAGGAACTTATTTAGATAGTCTCTTATAGCGATTTCTAATTATATGCTTATTATATTACCTATTTAACTTTTTAAATATCCTATTAGATAGTTTTATCTAAAGTTAGTAATTATTAATTAAGCTATTAAGTATATCTTTAAAGAATTTAATGTTACTTGATATAACTATATTATGTATATCTAAGGCGTAGATCTTATAGTATGCTATTATATGCTTGTTATAGCTTATAAATATACCTTTCTTTCCTAGTAGCATAAACTTATCTTATTAGCCTAGTAGAGATTTTCTTTTAATATATGTTATAACCTTATAACCTTAGGTTTTAATATAGTTATAAACTTTTAGGACTTTTCTTATATATGCTTCTTATAGCGATATTTAGTATTTAACTTTAAATAGCTTTCTAGTAATCTTATTAATTACTTCTTCTACTATTAGAGGTCCTATTCTTATTTAAGCTTAGGTATATACTTGCGCCTATATGGTCTTATACTAGAATTTAACTAGAAGCTTTATATTATTAAGTATAGCTTTAATATTATACTCTATTAATTAAATTAAGCGTTCTATAAGTCTATTTTATGCTAATGTATAAGCTTTTATTAATTATGTAGCTACTTTATCTTATAATTCTTATTCTTATAACATTTAAAGGATTTCTAAAGTATTATCTATTCTTACTATTTTAACTTATTAGTTACTTTTAAGTTCTTAAGCCTTTTGCTATTTATTTAGCCTTAGTAGTACCTCCTTTTAATTCTTAAAAAGTAGAGTTTATATCTTTTAAGTCTAGCTATTAATTACTTTTTTAAAGTATTAATATCTTTTATAGGATTTAAGAAATAGCCCTACTATATTAAAGCTAATTAATATAAGTAGTACTAATATATATTTAGTAAGCGTTTTTAGTTACTATTTCTTAATCTTTAACTAATAGTATATTTTATAAAGTAGTATCTAGCTTAGAATAACGATTTTCTTAATGTTTATAACTATATAAAGTAATACTAAGGCTACTAGTCCTATATGATAGAACCTTTAATAGTAGTATATATATTAGGAAAGCTCTTATTATAATTGCTATTCCTTTAATATAAATGTATCTTTCTTTATCATTTCTACTTTACCTTTTTAGATCTTATTCTTTTATATTTAGTATATAATGCTATTCCTTTCTCTTTTTAGAATATTTCTAAAAGCATTAGATATAGTAAGTCGCTTGATTTTAACTATCTTATTTTCTTCTTTTAAGACTTTATCTTTTAGGTTATTAAAAATGTTCTTTGCTAGCTTCTAATCATTTTCCTTTATTACTTTAAAGGCTACGTATTAGTTTAGGTATTAAGTCTTACTTCTTATAGTAGATTTTAGGTTAACTTTTATCTAAGGTTAAGATAGATTTATATTGCAAGCTTTAAAATATAGTTTCTCCTACTTACTAAGATCTAGGTTTTAAGCTTAATAATCTAGTATATATATTAGGAAGGATTTCCTATCTACCTCTAGTAAGATTTTAGAGATAATATATAGTCTCTTCTTTATATGTATTTTAATTAATAGAATACTATTAGATTATCTAAAAAAACTATTTATTAAGTATTAAATAGTCTAATAAGCTAAGAACTAAGCAATTTCTTTACTAAAACGAGTATACAGCCTAGGCTAGGTATATAAAGAGTGTTTTTAAGGAAAATACATTATCTACTATTTAATTTAACTATAGCTATCTTAATCCTCTCTAAATAGAGGCGCCCTTCTTCTATTTAAATACTCCTTTAATATAGCTTTAGAGGTGAGCTAAAGATAGAGAGCTAGTTAGTTATATGTGATATATAGCCTATATCTACTATAAATGCTATAGTAGGGATGTCCTTATAGGCTTCTTATATAATTCTACTAAATTCTTCGATTTTACTTTTAGAATTATTACTAGTAGCGACATTTATTCTATCTTAAAAGCTTATCTTCTTATCTTAAGTATAGCTTCTACTTCTTTCTTTATAATTAGACTTAGTTACTATCTAATCTAAATCCTTCTTACTACTATCTTAAGATAGTAATCTTAGAAGAAAATTTCTTTTTTAGGTTAAGCTTCTTAAGTATAAGGATAGTGATTATATTAATTATTACTAAGCTTAAGAATAGTCATATAGTAATCGTAAGCGTTTAGCATTTAGGATTAGTAGTTAGAATCTCTATTTCTTTTTATTACTTTCTTCGCTTTCGTTTTTAATTTATATTACCTTAGTATAATTAAACCTCTTCTTTATAAAAGGGCATGCAATGCTCTTATATTTGCCTAATCTACATTTGAAATAGTCTATTTAGATTAACTTATCTTAGCTTAGAGATTTAGAATAGAGATAACCTTTATCCTTTCTATAAGCAATAAAGATAGCTTCGCCTTAAATATAATCTATAAAAGATTTATATCAATCTTATTAATCTATAACTTTTATGCTATTTATAATAAAACTTCTCTCTTTTCATATAATAGAAAGCCTTTCCTACTTTTTATTAAGCTTTTATATCTTAGTATCTTAAGTCTCCTTTATAAGTAGTATAAAGGTATTAGTAATATTATTATAAGTATATTAAGATTAAAGGCTATTAATAAAAAGTTGCTATATGAAATTGTTATTAAATATCATTATTATTTAGTAGTAAGCTTCCTTTTATATGATATAAAGCTTAATTAAGTTATTACTAAGTGAAATCTTTATGTTTATTAACTAGGAAGTAAAGGTTCTAATAAGCTAGCTACTTATAGTATATATAATCATATAATACTTACTCTTAAGTATAGTAATCTTAGCGCCTAAACCTTCTTTAAGTTTAATCTAGCTTTTATTAGCTTTATTTAACTTAAGTTTAAAGTTAATTAAGAACCCTACTTCTACCTTCTTATACTCTCTTTATAGTACTTTACTAGTCTATACCTATATTTTCTTCTCTTCTAGCTTGCTATCTAAGTCTTTCTTTATATTGTAAATCTATTCTAGTAACTCTAATTTGACTTTTTAATTAAGTTTAAGAATACTTGCATACTCTTAAATAGTTTGCTATAAGAGAAATATAGTATCTTCTCTATCTATAATCTATTTAATTATCTTAAACTATTAATTGCGGTTAGCTTATTTTAATACATTAACATTCCTTTAAAGGCCTATTTCTTTAAAAGCTTTTGATATATTTTATAAGCTTATATAAGCTTAGTAATTATGTTTTTAGTACTTGATAAAATGTTTATTAATATTTTATATATATATATATATATATATATGTATTGCCTTATAATATACCCTTTATGCTAACCTAGGACTTATGACCTATTAGAATATAGTAACTAAGTAGTAGAAGATAAGAGGGTATAGATTAATTAAGAAGAGAAAGGAAGACTAAAATAGAGAAGCTATTTAAGTCTCTTCTTATTAACTAGCTACGCCTTAAGCAAGTTTCCCCTTTACCGCCTAGCTATACTTATAGTAGTATATTTAATTCAATAGTATTAATAGTATCTAGACGACTCTTATTAGCTATTAAGAAGAGGTAGCTCTTTTCTAAACGGTTATTATAAACTCTAATAGCTACCTTATTATAAAAGAGAGCGGCTAATACTATATCCTTCTTAGCTTTATTAATTATAATATTAATCTTAATAAGAAAGACATTAATAGGATCGTTAGTAGAAGTAGTTACGATTATGCTATAGTCTAGGTTACTAATAAGGAGGGCGATAATAAGTACTATAAAAAGTATTATCTTTCTTAATCTAGAGAACCTTCTAATTAAAGCAATATAGTTACTATTAGTAGTAACTAGAGCGTACTTAAGGTACTAGAGTATATAAATCTAGTCTTTATCTTAAATAGAGCTAGTAAGATAGTCTTTAGATACTTTACTTAGAATAAGGTCCTAATAGTCTTAAGTATAAGCGTTATATATTATTAAATCTTTTGCCTAATTCTAAATAAAGACTAAATTCTTATATGATAGATCCTTAGGTTAAACTTTATCCTTTTTAAAAACTAGACATAAACCATTTAATAGAATGTTAGTAGCTTAGACTATATAAGTCTCTAACTTAAAGAAAGTAGTATATTAAATAGTATATTATACTAGAGTCGTAGAACCTATAGTAGCGTATATCTCCTTAATAGATTTAGTATTTATAAGTTTAACTAGCAACTTTATTAGTAATAAGGCTCAACCTTATCTCTTTTATTCCTATATAGCATTAGCTAGAAGCTACTTATACGGTCTTAATAAGTAATCTATAATCTCTCTCTATATGCTTTACGTAAAAGGCTTTATGATCTTAAAAGACTAATCTTCTATATTAATAATTATATTAGCTTAGAGTTAGAAGTTGACTTTTAGTTTATTACTAGCTTTAAAACGGAGGTTTAATATAGTAGCTTTGCTTTCTCCTTACTTATTAATTAATAAGAGACTAGTATATACTAGATTACCTACT
>QGMI01000809.1:0-18304 GCA_007821535.1 Lachnellula occidentalis | reverse complement strand
CATAATAGTATAATTTAATAAATTAAGTATTAATAGGTCTAAGATAGGCAAATTTGAAATAGGCAAGTCTAAATAAGCTAGTCTAAAACAGGCAGGTTTGATAAAAGGCGGTTTGATAAAAGGCGGTTTAATAAAAGGTAGTTTAATAAAAGGCGGTTTAATAAGGTAGTTTGACAAGGCGGTTTAAATATAGGCGAGTTTAAAAATAGGTAGGTTTAAAAATAGGTAGGTTTGAAAATAGGAGGTAGGTTAAATATTATTATCTTATTTAATATTCTAGATCTAATATTATAGATCGCCTGATTTAAGTAGTAACCCTTAAATAAGAAGCACTTGCTAATTATCTTAATCTAGTTTATAGTTATAAGCGAAGTAGGGATATTAATCTTAAATTAAATTAGAATAGTAATCCTTAGCTAACTATAAGTAGTATAATCTAAAATACACTTATATCTATAAAGGTACTAAACTAAAAAGCACTTATCTTTACTAAATTTAGCTAGAAGTTAAAAGCTAAATAGAGATTAGAATCTTAAATCTACTAGCTAATACTCTAATTTATTAAGGCCTTCCTTTTACTTATTACTCCTTGCTATAAGCCTTAAAGTAGTTTAAAGGAGATTGCGCTTTAGACTATAAAGAGATTAATCTAGCTAGTTATACTAAGCAAGCTATAAGCTATTAGTAGGCTGCTACTAAGAAGGAGATAGTAGCAATTAGAGAAGATAGTAGCTTTATAGAAGGTATAAGACTAAAAACTCTAACTAAGCGTAGCGCTAGTAAGAGTAAGTACTTATGTATCTACTTATTTAATAATACATTTCTTATAACTTATAGTTAAAGTAGAGATATCTGCCTAAAGGAAGAAAAGGGTTATAAAGAAAAAGGCTATAGTTATAGAAGAGGATAAGGAGTAGGTAGAGGAATCTACTTAAGTGTATTAGGTTATAAGTAGACGCATCTTTTATAAATGATTTCAACTTAGCAAGAAGTATTTACTATACTAGTAAAACGTTACTATTATAAAATAATTACTATTAAACTATATGACTTTAATTTAAATATAACTTATTTACTCTATTACATATTTAGAAGAGATCTATATAGAACTAGGCTTATAAGGAGAGTAAGTTTATTAAAGTTATATATTAGCTTTAAAGTAAGAATATTGCTTATTATTATATAAGCTTTATTTAAGATATTATTCTTATCTAGATTAATAATTCTAAGAGCTATCTAACTAATTATATAATATCTAAAATTTCTACTTTAAAGTAAGTAAAAGAATAACTAATAAATAGGCTTAATCTTACCTATATTAAGAATCTATAATAAAATAAGATAAAAGAGCATCTTTAAAACAAATTAAGTATAACTTTCTCTATCTAAAATCTAGTCTACTAAATAAAATAAACTATTTTAAATAGGCGAATTTTTATAGATAGGGAGAGAAGAGTGAATATTATATAATTATATTAGTTAGTAAATCTATTTAGTATAGTATTACTATTAAGGAATTATTCTACCTATTTGTTCTTTTATCGCTTAAAGATAGTATTCTAGGAATATTAAAGTAATACTTTGATTCTTATTTTTTAATAGATCTGGCGCTAATATAGCTTATAGCTAAGGCTAGCTAGCTAGTACTATAAAGTGATTAGAGAAGTCTATATAAAAGGTCATACTTATTATAAGCTAAGTAGGGATTATAATCTTAAATTTGATTAGAATGGTAGTAATCGGCTTACTAGTACTTTTTGCTTGAATGCTTTTCTATCTATTAGAGATAAAATATATCTATTCTTATATCAAATCTTTAAAGGACCTTAAAACATATAATATTTAAAACCTTCTTAACTATCTAAATGTTAAAAACATCCTAGGATAAAGCAAGATAGTATAAGTATTTTTAGTAAGAATGTTTTTTATAATATTGCTTTTATTATTTTATTAGTTAATAAATCCATTTAGTTAATTTAGTATTACTATTAAGGAATTATTCTACTAGTTTATTCATTTATTGCTAGAGGATAGCTTTCTAAGGATATTAAAGCTATTAGACCTTTATTCTTTTATTACTTAAAGATAGTATTTATTCTTTTATTACTTAAAGATAGTATTATAAGAATATAAAAGTAATACTCTAACTTTTTTTTTAAATAGATCTAAGTTACAAGCTAAGTAAGTATTATAATCTTAAATTTAATTAGAATAGTAGTAATTAGCTAATTACTTTATACTAGGCCGTGTCTAAACCCTAAAAAGTTAGGCCTTTATCTAGTAATTAGAAGGAGTGATTCTTAAGTTTATGATATATTTTAATATATAAGTATATGCTAATATCTTTAAGCTTTAAATAAGCTTACTATCTTAAAGAAGAAAGTAGGATATAAGGAAAGGTAAAAAGAGTAAGAATGGATATAGGATTAAGGAGGATAATATAAGAGCATAATTTAAAAGTAAGTCATTATAGATAATCTAGACTTCTTAATAGAATTACTTAATTGAATAATATTACTATTAAGAAATTATTACTATTAGGAGAAAAACATAGTTAACCCCTATAATGAAATATTAATTATAAAGATCCTATTTACTTTATTTACTAGTTAGAATAGATTAATATAAAACTATACCTTTATAGATAGTAATTTCATTTAGGCCCTAACTTATTCTTTTATAGCCTTAATATATAGCCTTTTTTATTCTCTTCTTCTTATCTAAATCTAAATGAAAGAATTAAAGGCCTATCTAATAACTTATATAATATCTAAAATTCCTAAGTTAAGGAATAAGTAGTATATAGATAAGGTATAAGAGTAAGAACTGCCAAGTCTATTTAAAATAGGGTTTAGACTATAGAATCCTATAAATAGAGTGCCTAATTAGTATAATATACTAAACATTTATAATAGTTCTCTAAGAAGAGACTTACTAATCCTAGGATATAGATGACTTTAACTTTAACCTTAAATGCTAGCTATTATCTTAAAGTAGTCAGATCTTACTCTAGCAATTATATACTATAGGTTATAATAATTAGTAAATAGTTGCTATTAGGAAATAATTCATTTATAGTAATATTTACTATTATTACTTATATTAACTATTAGGTATATCTAATAATTACTAAAGACTAAAAATCAAATTATATATAACATTTAGACTATGTTCCTAGCTCTTTAAGGTTAAGGGATAAAGACTTTTATATTAAGCTAATCTTAAAACCTACTAATAAATAGGAAATTTTCAAAGCAGCTATATAGAATACATATCTAGCTTATTTTTAGATTGTCTATCTTAGATTTATAGCTAGAAACTATATAGAATATAGAGTTATAAGGTATGCCTACTAGTATTCTACCTAAAAGCCTGCCTTTGTTTTCAACCTCTATTTTTAAAACCTCCCTTTTTAAAACTCTCCTTTTTAAAACTCCTCTTTTTAAAACCCCTCTTTTTAAAACCACCCTTCTTAAAACTACTCTTCTTAAAACTATCCTATCTAAAACTACTCTATCTAAAACCGCCTTATTTAAAACCCTCCTTTTTAATCCTACCCTTCTAGATCTAGGCTATAGACCTGCTAAAGTTCTATTATATAAGTAACGTTTCTATTTAATAGCAACTTTTATTATTACGTTAGGTGATTTATTTAGTAGATATAATAAAATCTATTATACTAGATAATACCTATATAGCTTCTACCTACTTAGTAAATAGAAGAAGGTTAGGATCTATTAATAATAAGAACGCTATAAAATTAAAGATGCTAAATAAGAAAGGCGTAATAGCATATATAAGAAGTTTATCTTATTCTAAATGTAAGGCCTTAATGGCATGAATTAAGGGCCTATCTAATAATATATATAGTCTCTTTTCTCGCTTTCATACGCTTTTAATTAGTTTACTAGGTTTATAACATACTCTTATATGCTTCTAGTACCTAAATCGCCTCTATTTAAATCCTTACTCTTAAACCTACCCTTCTAGATCTAGGCTTTAGAAACCTGCTAATATTTTACTATAAGAATAAATATATTAATATATTTAAAAGGCCTTATTACTAACTTAGAGTACTAACTTAAAGTAGATGCTAATATAAAAGAGTGCAAGTAGATCTTCTAATATGTCGATTATAAACTTAACTTATATATTTATACAAACGACTAGTAATACAAACTTAATATATAATAATAAGTATATTACACTTAATAGGAAAGAATTTATTAGCTAAATAATTTATTAACTAAACTATTCTATTAACTAAAATGATTTATTAACTAAAATGATAAAATAATAGCATTAGGTAAGGATAGTACTATAAAAACATATTAGATATAGAATAGTAGTTAAAGATTATCCTTTTCTATCTTTATTAATCTATATAATCTAAAACTAACTAGATATAGAATAGTAGTTAAAAACTATTCTTTTCTATCTTTATTAATTTATAGAACCTAGAACTAGCTAGAGATTACTTAAGTAATTTATATTCTAATCTCTACTATCTTAATAACCCTATCTTAGTAAGATAAAAGGAGAGGTAATATATATTAGTTAGATAGCTATAAATAGCAGGTTATTATTATAAACTTTAATATAAAAACATCAACTATATCTAATAGCTCTAATAAACTAAGAGGAGGAAATATTTATAAACTAAGACGAGGATAGAAGGCTGGAATAATTAAATGTCGCCCTCTTCTTAGCTTTATAGACTCTTTATAAAGGAAGATATATATATCTTTATAGATATACATCTATTTAAGTATAAAATCTACTATCACACTTATACTTACTATCATTTTATATAAATAAAATAAGAAAATTAATATGTAAATAATATAAGAGTAGCTAACTTAACTTTCTAAACTTATATATAACTTTATAGCATTAATGAATTAAATCTAGAAACGTTTATACTATAGCATTATTTTTCTTCTCCTATAGATATAAGTTCTAGGCTACTTAATAGGAATAAATTAATTAAGAGCTTTTTATATCCCTAAGATAATTAAATAAGTTATTTAATATATTATGAAATGTTTTATATACATTTATCTGCTTGCTCTTTTACTATAAATATCAGCTTAAGTAAAACATATCTATAATATTATATCTTATTTGCTACATTCTAATATATAAAAGGATTTCTTTCTAGTAGACTTAATATATTACTACTATAGTTTAAACCTGTCTACTATCCTCTAATTGCTTCTAATTACTAAGTTCACATTTAATTTAATTTACCTTATTAAAATAATACTAGAGCCTCTACTTTAACTCTTTCAACCTCTAACTCTTTTATAACTCTTTCTATTAATCTAAATATAAAGCACTTATTAGATTATAAGTAGTAGATTCAGACTACTATAAGAGCTCCTACTTACGTTTTTCTATCCTAGACTTAATTCGCCTTATTAAAGTAATACTAAGGCTTCTACTTTAACTCTTTTAACTTCTATCTCTTTTATAACTCTTTTAACCTTTATCTTTTTTATAACTCTTTCTATTAATCTATATATAAAGTACTTGTTAGATTATAAATAGTAGATTTAAAATACCTATAAGTACTCCTATTTACGTTTCTCTAAGCTTTTAACTTTATTTTAATTCACCTTATCAACCTACTACTAGGGCTTCTATATTAACTTTATTAACTTCTATCTCTTTTATAACTCCTTCTATTAACCTAAGCACTAGTTAGATATTTACCATTTTATTTAAAAGTATTAGAAAAGCTTAAGCTTATAGTTATAACTATCTTCCTACTTGCCTGCCTCTTAATAATAGAAACTACTATATTATCCTTCTAGATTCACCTTAGTAAACTAATACTATAATAAGGTAACCTAACCTATTTCCCTCTTATAGTTATTATAGTAGTACTAATATTAATTAGAAGATATTATCTACTTTCTAGGCATACTATTCTAATATAGTCTAATATAGATAGTTCTAGGTAGTATACTAAACTAGCCTCCTAGATCTAAAATAGAATGATATACCTATTAAAAAGATACTATCTAAAATAATAATATAGCCTATATTCTAGCTTAAGCTATATACTAAAGGTCTTAGTACTAGCTATATTCTAAGTATGAATATACATCTAAGATATTAGCGCTAAGGCAGTCCTAGTACTAGTAATAGTAATACCGCTTTTATTAAGACAATATTAGTATATATTAAAGGAATAAGTATTAAGCTAAGATATATAAGCAGGCTTAATAGTTTAACTATTAAGGTTAATAATAACTATAGGCACTAACTTTAAGTAGAGATTAATCCTTATTAAGAATATTAACTAGTAGATACGTATGAGATTAGTATTATTATTAGATATAATATAATATAATATCCTTTATACTTCTTTTCCTATTACTAACTAGTAGTAGGGTAACTTGCTAGGTATAATTATAATCTATAATTTTATAATTATATAGTTAGAAGTAGTTAAAGACGAAATTGATAACTAACTAGTAAGATGCTGCTATAGAAGCTACTAAACCTATAAAGAGTTTAAATTAGATATTATATTAAAAGGCAAGCCTTAATTTAAAGTTATTAGTAATATAGAAAAATTAACTACTACTATTAATATATAGATTAAGGTAGTGCAATATAGTAATAAGTATTAGAATAGGGCATATAATAGCTAGACGTCTCCTATCTCCTTAGACTATAATATTAAGGATGTAATTAGAAATAGCCTTATACATAGATAGGTTAGATTATAGATTATAGCTAAGGGTAGAAGAATAAGAGCAGGATATAAAGCAACTTAGTAATAGGTTATATAAGCTATATAAGATAATAAATTCAATTAAGTAAGGCTAGGCATAAGTGTATAGAATAGGGTCTAACTAGCATATTATATTAATTAGAATTATTACTCTAGTACTATTTATATAACTTTCTAGCATTTAATTATATAATATCACTTCCCTCCCTTTGCTTATCTCTTAGCCTAGTTACTAGTATATTATTTTACTTATAACTTATAATAGATTTTAAAAGCGATAGTTATATTCTTTTATAAGGTCTTCTATAGATATATATACTTCTAAATAGTTAAAACAAGTAATAGTTTCCTCTTAAGCACCTACTCTTTAATCTACTCTCTAATCTATCCTTTAAACCTACTTTACTAAATCTGCTCTTAAACCTGCCTTACTAAATCCTCTTTTAAACCTACCTTACTAAATCCTCCTTTAAACCTATCTTACTAAATCTTCTTTTAAACTTATTCTACTAAATCTTCCTTTAAACCTACCTTACTAAATCTTTCTTTAAACCTACTTTACTAAATCTTTTTTTTAAACCTACTTTACTAAATCTTCTTTTAAACCTACTTTACTAAATCTACTTTTAAACCTACCTTACTAAATCTACCTTTAAACCTATTTTACTAAATCTTTCTTTAAACCTACTTTAATAAATCTACCTTTAAACCTATCTTATTAAATCTTCTTTTAAACCTGCTTTAATAAATCTACTCTTAG
This sequence comes from Lachnellula occidentalis, assembly GCA_007821535.1. Classification (NCBI taxonomy): domain Eukaryota; kingdom Fungi; phylum Ascomycota; class Leotiomycetes; order Helotiales; family Lachnaceae; genus Lachnellula; species Lachnellula occidentalis. The sequence continues at coordinate 10,799 of QGMI01000809.1, read as the reverse complement.
ACCTACCCTAATAAATCTACCCTTAGACCTATCCTTTAACCTACCTTAAGAATACATAATAATCTAATCTTTACTTATACTTGTTTATTATCCCTTATATAGCTATCTAATCTATAAGTACTACCTTTCCTTTTAGCAAGCAATTAGACTAATAGTAGGTAGATTAGTATCTAAATTTATACTTTTCTTAGTTACTCTCTTAATAGCTATAAGCTATAAATATATTTAGAGATACCTCTTTATAGGTTAAATCCTTTTACTACTCCTACTAACTTCCTACCTCTTACTTAATATGCTATTAACTTATCTTATAGTATACTACCTATAATTATCTTTTATAAGAAATGCTATAGGTAAGTTAAAAGTATTAGTAGTCTATAATAATATAAATGTCAAGGCCTTCTATATAGGCTTATATACTAATATAACCTAGACATACACTTAAGACCTAGGATACTAATTGATAATAAGAATATATAACTTAATAATAATAATATAGAATAATAGCCTATATTAGATACTTTAAAGGTTAATAGTATTTTCTAACTTATATAATTCTAATATCACAAGTTAAGTGCTAATTTTATATAGAATATACTAGTATAGCAATTAATAAGATTCTATTTATAAAAGATAAGCTACTTTAAAATGAATATGCTTATAATATAGATAATATAGAATATCAGAACTATAATGCTAAAGAGTCTAGTTTTAGAAGTAGTAGTATAATATATATTATTTTATATATAGCTAAGAATAGTAGTATTGCTAGTTATATACTTAATAAAGTAGATATTAAAGCAGAAGAGGCACTATGTATGCTTCCTATATTATATCTAGAGCGCTTATAGTTCCTATTTGAAATAGAGGTTAATTAGAAGCTTTCTGCCTTTTAGGCTAGGGCTAGGATAATAAAGGATAGTATTAAGGATTTTTATAAGAAAAGCGTTTTTATTAATATAATTAAAAGTTAAGAAAGGAAAGTTAAATCTTATAGTTAGCTTATAAAGTTACTTTACTAAATCCTATATAGTATCCTAGACTAGGACTAATAGTAGGAATATATAATACTAATTCTAGATTAGTTCTATAGTAATAAAATAATCAAATATAGTATTCTCTTCTAACTAATTTAATAATCTTTAGAGTTTCTATTAAGTTATTAGCCCTTTACACCTAACTTAGTTTAGGCCCTAGTAAAGAAATATTATACTTAGAATAATACTTAGGTATATAATAAGATACATATAGTAGATTAGTAGTAGAAGAAGTAGTTAGAAGTACTAGTAAGAGGAACACTTATACTAGTTATGCTCTTGACTAATAAGACGCTAATAATATAACATTATAGTAACTAGACCTCTTAGCTACTATATTTAATAATTAAGAACCTACTATATAGAGCTTGGCAGAAATAAATATAACTAGGAGTAATATTACTTATACTTCTACTATTATTAAAGTCAATTATTAAAAAGTTAGATATAATACTAGATATTAAACTTAAATCATATATATATTATATAGCTATATTAATAGTTCTTAGGTATTCGTCTACTAGTCTATTATAGATGCTAATTAAGCTTAACTTATTAAAGTATTACTAATAGTTATATAGCTTTAGAACAATTCTTAGAAACAGGCTAGCTTATTAGGTATGCTAATAATAAAGTTTATAAGTATTACCTCTACCTAGCAAATATAATATACGACTATAAAGAAGTAATTCTTATTACTAGTATTAAACATAATATCTAGTATAGCGTCTACTAGGCGAGTAGTAATCAACTATAAGAGATCCTAGAGCGCTAGCTATTACGTACCTATTAGCAAATATAAGAGTAGATACGAAAATAAGAAATAGAGAAGACTAATAAGTATAATGTAGACTAGGTTTATAATATAGCTTATTTTACCTAGAATCACTTAACTATAAATATTTATAATAGTATATTAGTTAATATTTTATATTAGCTATAAAAGGAGATATTCTAGAATCTAATTAAATAGATTAAAAAGTTACTATAAGACCTTATCCTTAGAGAATATATATTAAAAACTAAATAGAAGAAGGACTAGATATATAAGAAGTTTCTAGGTATAGTCTAACTAGATGCCTACTTTAAAATCATACTATATTACTTTAACCTTAAGCATTTCAGCTACTTTAGCTATATATTATAATAGATAGAGAATGAAGAGCATGATTTGTTATATGTTTTAGTTCTTATTATTACTCTACTCCTACTAGATACAGCCTTAAACGTCTTATAGTTTGCTTAAGCTATTATTAATTTTATTATTCTAGCATAGTATATAATATATAATAAAGATAGTCTAGTATACCTTAACTATACGCTTTACTATATCTACTAGATAAAAGGGGTATTTGCTATATATTAGCTAATAGATAATAAGAGGAAGGCATATTAAAACTATTCTAAATTTTACTCTATAAGTTACTATAATAGTAATATCAAATAATAGAGTATAGCAAATAGATTTAATACTAAACATATAAAAGCTATATATAAATTCCTATTAAAGAACTTTTTTAACTATATAAATAAAAGTATATTAGTAGTAATCTAACTTGCTAGATAGAATATAAGAGATAATAATTGCTACGCTATAAATCACTTCCTACTTTATTACTTTAAAACCACTTTATAGCTTAAAGCAGATCTATCTATATATATAATAGCATTATTAATAACCTTAATCCTACTAGTAATATATAGATATACTAAGCTAGAGATTAAAACTATCCTAATATTAAAGAGTCTTAAACTAACTATCTTAAAAATAATTATAGTAAAAGAAGCTAAGCAAGCTATAAGGTATTATAAGTTACGATTAGCACTAGCGCTATTTATTAAAAAGATATAGTAAGAGATAGAAGGTAGAGATACTATATCTAATAGGAATAATATATATAACCTAAGCTTAATATAAGTAGATCTATACCTTATCTAGTTCTTTAGCTATCTAAGATACTAGAAATAGACTAGAAAAGATAAGGTTAATATAGAGGCATAAGATTTAAAGCATATAAGATATTTCTTAAACTAGATAGAAACTAGGCTACGTAGTGATTTTTGCTAGGTATAAGAATATAAGCTAGTCGAACTAGGCTTAGAGAGGTAATAAATGCTATTATAAGGTTAATATATTAGTTAATTATAATTACTTATTAAGGTTTTTAATATCAATAGCCTAAGACGTCTCCTACTAGTATATTATATAGCTCTTATAGATATATATCTATTTAGAAATAGTAGCAAACCATATAATATTTATAGTATAATAGAAGTTAATTATATATATGTTTTAGATAATAACTATTCTAGGTTTTTATATAAAAGATGGTTTTATTTAATTTAAACCGTCTTTTAAAGTGCATATCTAGTCCCTTTATCTATAGATCTATATCTAAAGATATTCTATATTAATAACTATATTAACTAGGATTAATACTAAATATTATATAAGGATAATTAAGAAGAGAAGAGTAAATAGAAGGCTAATAAAATCAAGAAAAAATATAATATTACAAATAGGATAGCTAGAGATATATAGATAAAATAAGAGAATAAGTAATCTATCCTACTAAAACTACTCTATTAGAACCGCCCTATTAAAACTGCCCTACTAGAACTATCCTATTAGAACCGCCTTATTAAAACTGCCTTAGAAAACCTACCTAGAGAAACCTATCCTTCTAAACCTATTAAAGCAATCCTACTCCTACTTTAAGAAACCTGCTAAGGCTAGGCTAAAAAGAGATAGAATAGTACTAGGCGATTATTTGCCTTAAGTCGCATAGATTATACGCTTAGGCTATGATAGAGATTATAAAGTATACCTAAAAAGGTAGTAAGACATTTTATTCCCTTTTTCTACTTTTTAGCTTTTCTAGCTTTTCCCTCCTTTTAACCTCTATATTATTAAGGCACTATTCTTATAAATATTACTCCTTTTACATTCTTAAACATTTACTTAGTATCTTATAATATAACTATTTAAAATGTCAAGTTTAAACTACTAAATTATAGAAAGAAGAGGTTATAGACCTGAAACTACTCTAATAGTAAATATTCTTTTATATGTTAATAAACGTATATAGATCTAAATACTAATAAACATATATATAGATAATAAAACGTCATAACTAGTAGAGTTCCTAAGGTTCTAGAATACTTTAAGATTAGTCTAGCTAGTCTAGCAAACGCTAAATAATATTATTAAGTTAAAGTATATTATAAAGTAACTAGTCTTTTAGGACGCCTTAAAGCTATTCCTAGATATAGTCTAGCGATCGCTAAATACTACTACTAAGCTAGGATATATCATTTAATAAAGAGTATAGTAAGACTATATAAGAGCCGTCTATTATTATATGTCTATAAGTAGACTATAGCTAAAGCGAACTAATACTATAAATAGGGCATATCTTAAATGCTAGTAGACTCTTCTTAATATAATAATTAGGTACTAATATAAATATTTCTATTAAATTTGTCCTTTCTACTACTTTAACTTAATATAGAAGTATTAAGATAGTATATAAGAAAGAGGAAATAGTTAGCATAAACTAGGCAATTAGTAGGCAATAAAACAAGTATAAGTAGAAGAAGTAAAGTTAGAAGTATAGTAGTTAAAAATAGTATTTACATATATGAAACGTATAGTAATCTAAGTAAGTTAAGCCTATACTTAAAGGTAGAGATTTTAAATAGAAAGTACATTTTAATATATATATAAGCAATAGGAAGGTTTAGTCTATAATAGTAGCTATAGCTAGAAATGGAATAATATATACTTGGCAAAGCTATTAATAATAGCTAGAAACTAGTAGAAAGTAGATAGAAAGAATAAGGTTTTAAATCATATAAGTGTAATAGATATGTAACTATTATAATAAGTTACAACCCTTAAAATAGATATAACCTACTAATATATAAATAGTTACGTGATTATATTAGCAACTAGCAATTAGTTCTAATATACTTAATTTAAGGTATAGTTTAGAATAAATTTAAAAGATGTCCACGCTAGCTAGATAAAGATATACGTATTAGATTCTAGACTAGGCTTTTAAAGAAATTTAGTATTCTTGCCCCAGATACCTTATAAGTATATTACTACCTATAAAGAAGAATAATTGCTAATATATAAAAGCTTAAGTAGTATTAATTTATAAGTAATATTCTAATCAAAGGACTCACTTTATTCTATAGTTCCTATAAGTCCTAGGCAGGTTTCGCAAATCCTTATATAATAGCTTAGTTTAAAAACCTATTAGATTATATAATTATGCTTATTTCCTTTTTAATTATTCTAGTAGTTAATAAGAAAGTGACAAATTAAAGGCTATAGCTTGAATTTAGGACTAATATATATAAGTCATAGTATATTAAACACTCTATTAGTAAAGGTAAAAGCTAATCAAGTGTAAGTTAGTTTATAAAAGTTAGAAATATATAGCAAAATTAGAGTAAAAGATAGTAGGAAATCTTATAGCAAACGCTAATAAAGAAAGCAAAAGTAGCTATAAATGTAAGAGGCTATAAAGATAATGCAACTAAAAGGATTAAGGATATCTAAGGTGAGAATCTAGAAGACCTATATAAAGATAAAGATATAGTTAAGGTATATATAAAGCTACTTCTAATAGAATGTTCTTCTTATTTATAATTACTAGTTTATATTAGAAGAAGAGTAAGGTAGTAATAAGAAAGAAACATAAGATAATATCAAGGCAAGTAATCTATTATAATAATATTAATAACTTAAATAAATCTATGTGCTAATACTATATTTATTTATTATAAGACCTAGAAAGGAGAAGTAAAAGCTAAATAGGTAAAGATAATACTATCTAAAGAGATAGCAAGAAAAGAGAGATATTAGAATCTTAGTAGATAATTGTAAATAAACCTTAAGAAGGAAGTATACTTAAGATAGATAGAGGTATAGTATTATAATATTAATATATATATATATAAAACTAATTATAATCAAGTAGTAGAGTATAAGTAGAAATAGAGATCACGTTTAGATAAAGATTCTAAACTAGAAAATATAAGATAGCGCTAGCTAAAAGAAGATCCTAATTCTAAACTAGAAAGTATAAGACGGCGCTAGCTAGAAGAAGATCCTAATTCTAGACTAGAAAGTATAAGATAGCGCTAGCTAGATGAAGATTCTAATTCTAGACTAGGAAGTATAAGATAGTACTAGCTAGATAAAGATTCTAATTCTAGACTAGAAAATATAAAAGGGCGCCAGCTAGATGAAGATTCTAATAAAGGGGATATAAGAGCGCGCTAGCTAAAAGAAGTTTCATAAGTAGGTAATAATAAACTATTTATTAAATAGGTAATATAGTAGTAAAAGTCTATAGCATCTATAAGGAAGGCAACTAAGAGGAAGGCTAGTTCTAGTAAAGCTAAGGTAACTAGTAATATAGGTTTAGCAACTAGACAACTAGCTAATATATAAAACTAGGCATATAAGGCGATAAAAAGGAATAAGAAGAAGTAAAGAAAAGGTATATTAAAATAGTAGCCTCCTCTAATTATTACTAACTTGTAAGCCTAAAAGGTTATAGATCTAGTATTAGTATTAAAGGATTTAGCATAGGTAGGATTAAGAATTGTTTAACATTTAGCATTAGTAGTATTAAGGATAGTAGCAATTATTAGCATAGGTAGGATTAAGAATTATTTAATATTTAGCATTAATAGTATTAAGGATAGTAGCAATTATTAGCATAAGTAGGATTAGGAATTGTTTAATATTTAGCATTAGTAGTATTAAGAAGAGTAGCAATTTTTAGCGTATATAAGATAAGGGATACTAGTTGCAATAAAGCAAAATTAATAATATATATTACTAGTATAAAACAATTACTTTATGATAGAGTTTAGATAAGAAATCTAAAAGAGATAATAGTAATAGTAATGCTAATAGTTATAATAGCAGAAATGTTAAAAATGGATATATAAGAAGACTTTCTATTACTACTTCCTATATTGATTATATTATGTTTAATGATATTACTACCATTTCTACTAGTCTAAAAATAGGAGGTTTCTAATAGTACTAAAGTATTAGACTAATAGTTCAGGTTGTAAATCTATTAGGCTAGTAGATTTAGCTATACTTTTCTGCTACTAGTACTACTCTAGTAGGAAAGTTTTTTATAGATATATATACTATAGAAGATAGTAGTTATACTACTATCTTTTAAAATAGTAAATCAACTTCTAATAATATTAATAATAGAAATACTTTTAAGATTATAAGATTTTAATAGCTTTATAACTAATAAAGAATATAAGTTAATATTAAAGAAGGTTTAAGCTAGGTCTAAAAGATATTAGAAGATAGAAAATAATAGCCTTTTATGATTTAAGAAAACTATCTATATACTAAGAGAAAGCTTAATTAGAACTAAAGTCTTATACTTTTATTATAATAATAAAACTACTAGTTAACTTTTAAACTAATTTAAAAGAAATATTTCTAGTAAAGTCTTTAAAAAAATATTAAAAAGTATATAAATACTTATAGAATCTATTAGAAAAGAAAATTAAAAAGATATTAATTATATAAAGAGCTAGCGCCTATTCTAGCTCTTATTAAACTATAATAAGAGATTATAATAAACTTTATTACTAATTTACTATCTTATAAAAGATATAGATAGGTATATAATACTATTCTAGTAGTAATTAATAGGTTTATAAAAATAGTAAGATATATTTTAACTAGAAAGACTTTTACTTTCTTAGAGCTAGCTAATATCTTTATAGCTAATATCTATAAAGATTTTAGCTTACTAAAAGGTATTATAAGTAATAGAAGCTTAGTATTTATAAGCAAATTTTAAGGAATATTTATATAATATCTAAAGATAAGATACTATCTAAATACTATATTCTATCTATAGATAGATAGTTAAATAGAGAGATAGAACTAGATAATTAAGTTTTATTTAAAGTTATATTATAACTACTAATAAGACAATTAGTACTTAAAGCTTACTTTAATAGAATTTATATATAATAATTCTATATATTTAATAACTAGTAAAGTACTATTTTTTCTACTTTATAGATACCTACTAGTATTAGAATCTAATATTAAAAATAATATTTTAAAAAGGAAAATACCTACTACTATAAAAAGAATAAAATAAATATTTAATAAAAGGGAAAAACTATTAATTACCTTCTAAAAAGTAGCCAAGTCATATAAGAAGTATTATAATATAAAATATAAGACAATCTAATATAATATTAGAAATAAGATCCTTTTATCTACTAAAAATCTATAGTAATTACATTTAAGTAAAAAGCTTTTAAATAGGTTCCTAAGACCTTTTAAAGTTATTTAAGTTATTAGAAACTATAAATAAGTATATTAGTTTAAACTACTACTAATATATTCTATATATTTCTACTTAAAGCTTAATAAGATTAAAGCGACTATAAAGCTAAACTAAAACTAATTAGTATTTAAAGCGATTTTAAATAGAAAGTTAAGTTTATTTAAGCTTATAAAGAATTAAAAAGAAGAAAATAATATCTTATAAGGTAGAAAGAGTTCTTTACTACTAATAATATATAAGAACTTAAATTATATTTAATAAATACTAAAAAAGAATTATAAAATTATCTTTAAGATAACTTAAAACCTTTTATTAAATGAAAAAGAAGAAATTAAAGATAAAGGGTAGCTAGAAGTTATATATAGGTCTTATAAGAGAAAAAGTTTAATTTTGAAAAGTTATATATTAAAAGAAGAATCTAGTATTTAGTCTTCCTTCTTAAAGTTAGTAGGAGTTTAAACTATAAGAAACTTATCTAACTTTTTAGTATTCTATTATATAATACTAGAATTAATTTAGATACTACTTAGACTAGTAATAGTTCTACTATCTTATAATTAATTCTCTAGAGCCTATTTAATATTAGATTCATCTTTTATAAATATAACCTTATACTTTTTTTAAATATCTTTTAAAGGAAATCTAGATATAATTTATAAGAGTAAGCGATTTCTTTAAAAGGTTATTAGTTTTCTTTAATTCTTTTAAAATAGCAAGTAGAATAGCTTTCTAAGTTTTAAGAATAAGCTTTAAATAACTTATATAATCTATATATTTAATTATAGCTTTAGAATCTTTAATAATTTGCTTTTTTAATATTCTACTATAAACTTTAACTAGACCTTTTATAGTATAATTAAACTTAAGATTAAGCTTTTAGAATAAATAAATATAGTAATAGATATAATAAGTATAAGTTTAAAGTATAACTAGAACCTATTTAGTATTAGTCTAAAACTACTAATATTTCTTTTTTTTATAAAACTTATAATTATATAAGAACTTTTCTAGATAAAACATCTTTTATACTTATTACTATAATTGTTAAAGAAGATATATCTTAGCTAAGGCAATATACTATTATATTTTATATATTTTAAATAAATAACATAATCTATTCTTACTAGTTTAAAGGATAAATAGAAGAAGTTTAGTATTAAATAATACTAAAGTTATAATAAGAGCTATAGAAAGATTAAAAGGTAAAGACTAGAAATATTTATAGAAGATTCAAAAAGAAAATAAAATAAGAATAGAAGAAAAATAAAGGAAGTATAAAAATAAAGTAGAATTATAACTAATATTATTATTACTACTATTATTAAAAATAGTTAAGAAGGAAAATCTTAAAATAGAAAAGGAATACCCTTTTCTATATACTACTAAGAGAAAGACTCTCTACTATCTAAACGACTAATTTAATATTAATTCTATTAACTTATAATTAATTTAAATATATTTACTCTTATACTTAAAATAAAGGAAAATTCTAAATCTAATTCCGACTTACTATTAACTTCTATATAAAGTCATTCTAATACCTTATATAGATTCGAATTAGATACTAGTTATATAATAATTTCATTTTTAAAATTATATTATTCTAATCTCCTTTTAAAATAAGTTAGACTAAGTAATTAAATCTAATATGAATTTAATCTATAAGCTTTTTAACTTCTTTTATATAGAAGTATAAATTATTTAAAGTATTATAATATTACCTTTAGCCTAATACTAATTATAATCTAAATGATATAAAAGACTCTTAAAGGCATAAATCTAGAAAAAAAGGTTATATTAAAGCTAAAAAGGAGCATTATATTAAATAATAAGGATTTAAATAGTAAGATAGTAGATTATAGCTTTAAGGTAAATGATTAAATTATTACTAAGTTAATTTAAAGGATTACGTTCTTATTAACTTAATTATTAATAATAAATAATTAATAAGAGTCTAGACTTCACTTTATAGGCTAGAACTAAGAAGTAATCTAAGATGACATTTAGAGTATAATCTAAGAAGCTTTTATTATATATATTAAAAGACCTACTCTCTTTTTAGTTCTTTAAAGATTAGCTTATTATTTATATAAGTTATGATTTTCTATTATCTGATCCTTATACTATCCTAGAAATATCTTATTTCTATTTTAGAATCTTTTACTTTCTATTTTACTATACTATTAATACTAATAACTTCTATTTTATACTTTATTTTATATAATTTCTACTTTCTACTTTACTTTAAATATTATAAAAACCTTTTCTTTTCTTTTTTATATTAGATATCTTAGAAGTCTTCTACTTTTATCCTAGAACTAATCTATTTCTATTTTATATATTTCTTATATCTAACTTAATAATAAACATATCTATTTTTTTATTTTTTATATTTAAGTTT
>QGMI01000808.1:0-18320 GCA_007821535.1 Lachnellula occidentalis | reverse complement strand
CTTGATGTGTTGGATATATTGGGGGGTATGGAGAACGGATGTTTTGATTATACGCGAAAGGAAGCGTGCTCTTCTTGACTTTTGCTTCGCATGGCGTTGGGCGTAAGCTTTGTCCTATTAGGATACATTTAGCTTTGCATTTCGAGGGACTCGTATCCTCATCCTGAGTAGCGATGTAGATACAAAAGACAGTGAACTTTTCTTCATTCACACGCATCTACCTTCTTCTGATCATCTTTCTAGCCTACCTAATCATCATCAGGCAAGCTGCCTATACTGTCCTGGATCTTCCAACTGTTGTTTTGCATATTTGTCTTTATTTATTTCTTCTGTATGGCTTATGCCAAGTAGGATGTGTACAAGTTTAGATCCCTACGTGTAGCTGCTAAATTCTCACTGCTTATACTACAATTTCTGCACTGTTCTCATACTTTTTCAAGTCTGACTATCTTTCTAAATACTTGTTAGTTCAATAGTTATATGGAGGGTATTGTAAAGACACTAGAGAACCAAGTGGAATCGATACTCTGTGATTGGATTACATACACCGTTAATAATTTCAGCACGTCAAATTTGTTTCGACTCAATTGCTCAATTAAGAATGCCCGTTAGACCTCCACAGCGTTCTGACGGCATGTCACGTTAGAGCTGATGCCATGAATCCTGATACGTTGAGTATATCTTACGGGCAGATAGATGATTCATGTTGGATTGATGCGGCGTGCTAAGAAGAAATGTGTGGATACATGTGTTTAGTTGCGGGAATTGTTCAATTGCAACGGATGGACGCAGGGAGGTAACATGTATGGTGTATGAGTATCATCTTTCTATTTCATGGTAGGAGGGAGTTTCGTTGGGGCAGGTGATAAAATTCGTATAAACATACAGGTGACAATCAAAATCTCTTCTTTTACTGTATTAGCCTTGAGAGAAACTCTCAGTCTTCTCATCATTGATTATACCCCCACCTCTAGCATCACCAGACCTACCCCCCGAATTGGTTTCAACAACACCCTGCTCCTCTTACAGATGCCATTGATGAACTTGGGTCGTTTCTGTGCTTGTGTTTGTTCAACTACATTTCTCGCGTTCATTGCTATGTTCGTGTTCTTCGCGGGGTTTGTTGTTTATATATGAAGTACTTTGATATAGGTGTGGTTTATGTATAGCTGCGAAATTTTGCACTAGGCACTTTTTAAGTATTCTCAACTCCTTTGACCAAGTGTGTTAAAATGAGTCTTGTGTATGCAAGTCGGGTTCCTTGCCTTGGGTGTTTCGTGTCAAACATGCATTCCAAGAATTGGACGGCAGAACGTACTCGTTTTTTTGCACGCACTTTAAGCGAATTGCAATAGAATGGTGGCGCTATGAACTGAACTACCACAACATATAACCACGGCATATACACCATGATCAAGCAGCGCGTTCTAAAGACACAGAAAACATCAATAACAATCGAATACGGCTACATACAAAATACGAATATCAAAGCACAATGTTCTGGTTTTCAAGTACGTAAATCTGCTTCTGCGTACAAAACACCAGCCAGAAATGAAAGACCGACCGACCACCTGCTTCATGCTCAATGCCAGAAATCGCTCCGCCAGTCCATGCATCAATCACATCCGATCCGGAGAAACCATGGAGTCCTGAGAGAAGTACCAGCTTACGAGCTGCCTTCTCCATAGGAAATCTCAAGGTTTGTTAGCGGATACACAACTGCTGTGTTTGAGCTAGGTGCCTTACGCCGACGAGATCAGCGTCTTTCAAAGGAGCACGCTTGGTCGAGCTATCACCATAGGAGATCTATTATCATCAGCAAGCATCCTAGCAAATGCAACGTGCATGTGTCTTCCATACCCCAACTAGATCAGCGTCTTTGAGAGGAGAACGCTTTGTGGATGAATCGCCGTAGGATATCTAAAGGTCCTTTAGAAAAGTACTTGACTCGGCTATACTGGGTGTTAAGCAGAGCACTTACGCCAACAAGGTCAGCGTCCTTTAGAGGAGCAGGAGAAGCAAGCGGAGCGGCAAGAGCCACAATTGGAAATGTCAGTGCAAGAATCTTGGCCAGAAGCATAGTTGCGGGTTTTGGGTGTACGAAGTGCTATGTGGGGTTTTCGTAAGTTGGGGAAGAACTGACTGCAAATTCACTTTTTCTGGGGAAAGCTTCTGTTATTTATTGGCTCTGACTCTTAGCTTAGCATTTCCTTGTACGCGCTTTGCTGATTCTTGTACAAAGGTATAGTTACATTCTACTTTTCGCTCAATGAGCTACCATGTGCCTACAGGCTATGCTATGAGGAACCAGTTGCCACGCACACGTATTCGCACATGCGCTCTTGAAGCCGCGGTAGTACTGCCTCCGAAATGTGATAGTGAGGTTCCTTCACGCGGAAATGTCACCTTCCTATACTGATATCTGTAAATAAATGAATGCAAGTGCTACTTCCGGGCTTCGCTGCATACGACTGATGATAGTTTTCGCTTCTTCATGCATTACGTCCGTGATGGTGCGTTGCTGCTATACCTTTGGTGCATTTTGCTTGGTGGATTAGTCTCTCACTTCTAATGGTGATAGGAGGTTGTGGATTTGGCAGATCTCTTTACGAGCGGACTGTGTTGCATCTTCTGATCATCTGATGGAGTTCTTGGTTGTGATAAGCCAAGAAAGGTCTGCGAAAAGTCTTAATTGCGGAACTATTCGGTGGTATTAGGATGTTTAGTAGTATGGTTGTTCTTGAACTGCAATGCAATGCTTCGGATTTACCGACCTGCACTGTATCGGATTTCAGATATTAAGTTCTGGGGAGTTGAATTTCGTATGTTCTGATTGGTGAGTAATGTTTATGCTTATTATCGTATGAAGGGCTAGAGCTATCGAGACTTATATGTGTTTTATATACAGAAGCCAGCACCTCCTCTTAATAGGTTCGCATTCGAAAAGGTAACCATCCCATAATGTTCAAGTAGGACTAAATCATTTAGTAGTCATGCGTTTATGTTGAAATATTGACCTCGAAGGGAATTAACATTCTGACATTCTGATCTGTTACATGCAAGTGGCACTTTACCTAGTCAGCTTCAGATGCAACCGTCAGCCAGCCATTCCCGCTACTGCATGACATGCTCTCCCTGCCTTTGCATAAGCTGCAAAGCTTGCCGAAGTTCATCATATCGCACAATCAACTCCCCCGTTACATGGCTCGGGCCTGTTCTCTGCAAATACAATGGCGTTGTTCGTTGATATGACCTGCAGTAACGGGCCACAATACTACGCTCCCCGCCGCGAGTGGCTTCGGAGGTTACGTTTCCTATCATACTGGTTGTTGGCCAGATGGAGAACCGACGTTGGGATTCAGCTTGTGATGCCCAAAGTCGGTTTTATTTTCAATTTTGTGCCTTTTGACACGGCCTAATTACTTCTCCATTCTTCAAGTTTGGACAGACGTTACACGTTTTCTTAAGAAATTCTCCCTCCTTCTCTTCTGCTATCAACCTTCTGTATTATCTTTTTGATGCATTAATCGTCAAAATCAAATCAATCATGGACCACAAATTTGAGCCTCTCTGCCCGCCCATGTCCAGTACCTCATCAGAGAATCTGCTTGAAGAAAACCATCAATTAGAAGACAAGTTTCTTGAAGATGCTGGTCTGCTTCGCTCAAACAGGCAAGGAAGTCGGAACTGGAAGAAGCCAATCCTGCCAGTTCTGTGCCATGTTATCCTCATCATGATTTACACCGCTGTGACGCTAGTTCTCCTAGACAGGAACAACAAGCAATGGACTCATGGACCGAACCTAATCCATTGTAAGTTGCGTCTGATATCACCGGTGATTCTGTCCATGTTAATTTCTATCATAGCTCCTGCTCGCGGAGCGCATGAGTACGAGCGTGTTACCTTTGACGGCTTCTTTACATCCAAGAACCCTTACAAAGGCCCATGGCGTCCTGAGCTGGACGATGCCTGGGGTCTACTCCTCGAGAGTCCGTCTGTGTTTCCTTTTCGCTTTTGCATGCTAACAGCCACAGACTCGAATATCGTAGTTTCCAAAGCAGACTTGGATGCCATCAATAAAACCTCTGTCCAAGTTCCGGACGGCTCTGGATATCTAGCGACACTCGATGTGCACCATCAGGTAAGAGTTGTTTGATACTATATCTACTGTAAGTCAACCGGCTAAGCGATGTACTAGTTGCATTGTATCAAGCAGATCCGGCAATATCTACACCCGGAGCAATACACGATGGATGAGCCCAATATTGAAGTACACATCGACCATTGCCTGGATGACCTACGTATGATGATGATGTGCAAAGCCGACATCTCACTCCTGACCTACGAATGGATTCCACATTACAAGAAGCGTAATCCCCTCCCACTGTCGAGATAACCGATCCTTGGAACTGACGAACACAGCATTCCCCGTCTGGGACGTAACTCACGAATGCACGAACTGGGAGAAACTCGATGCTTGGGCGGGCGAACGCTCTCTTGACATGTCGAACATCCCTGTGCACCCAGAGCTGTATGTCGACCTTACTTCCTCCACTGACTTTGTAGCAAATGCTAACTTCAGGTTTCTTAGGATGGGGGGATGGGTGGATCCAGATACCATGTCCGCAGATGCCAGGTATTTTCTGGAACAGGTTCGGATTTACGAGGCGCAGAAGAAAAAGGATAGGGAGGACGCGATGCGAGCAAACATTCTTGGTGATGAGGATAGTGATAGGAACTAAGTTGACCGAGAAGGTTCTCGGTCTTTGATTTGGAGTAGAAGGGCCAAGGTGATAGACTGGGAGTCTGCTGCTGTAATGTTTGGGTTTGCTTTGGTGGCCTACTTGCGGGGATCTGATGTGCTGGCTAATAAGAGCATGTTCTATTGTAGAGATGGTAGGTTAATCGTGGCATTGGCCAGTATTTTACCTATAAATGGCCAGATATGTCTGCAAAATGGTGCCGACCCGAGGGAATTTCCACCACAAAAGCCACAAAAGCCAGTAGCTACATACGGCTGCCGGATTCAGTAGTAACAGTATCCCGCAATCTGCAAGAAGTTTCATGTGTTCTTCACAGATGCTCCATGTCGTTTTCGCAAAAACCCCTAACTTAGGCTGATACAGAGTTAAGGTTAACATCAAAACCACACTTTGTGAGGTAACAGCTGCAATGCAACCCACCCCACCACACTTGGTGCATGAGCCGAGCCGCTTCTCCATACTTAGATGTTGTCTCTGCTGCCCGACGATTTGCATGAGATGCAACCGTGAGTATGCAAGTCATCGGATTTCAGAAACCAATTGCTACTGCGTAACTTGGTCACCTTGCTTAGCCAGCTCAATTGTACCAATCTATCTACGGGATTGGTACAATCGTGCTGACATGCTCGAGATCCAGAACCCGTTTCTGCTATCATCATCTTTTGAAGCTTTTAGTGATAGTTGGTTTCTGGCATCATGTCTTCCCTCTCCGCGTTTTTTCTCGGGAGCTGGCGGAAGCCAAAACACATACCGACTTACCTCTATACAGTCGTCGAAAGCAATACCGAGGATGACATCCAGGAACAGAAACCCATAGCCAAAGTCAACGCGTTGCACTTTGGTAGTATGAGTAGACGGAAAAAATGGTCGTACGTTGGACTGATCACGGCGCTGTGGTTTACCACCGCTGCAATCCCGAGTCTGATTATTCCTACCTTTACAAAACCGAACCAAGAAAAACAAAGCAGTCCAAAATGGTTTCCTATCGGTTAGTTAGAACTAATCGCCAGATACCTGGAATGCACTGTTGCTGATCGATTCCAGTTCCTACAAGAGCCTACGTATTCGACGAGGATCAAGCCTTTGCTCAAGCACCGAACGCAGCAAGTAACGCTGCGTGGGATACTCTGATGCCTCGTAAGTCAGCCTCTGCGTTCTATAACCAGTAATCCTCCAAGATTCCCTTCTCACCACCCGCCAGCCGGCCGCGGACGCGTCGTGATTGAAAACCCCTGGAGGTACGGCCTCCCATCCCTCTCCGACCCGCCTCTGGAATCCGAAGAATACGGCATTTCCGTCTTCCACCAACTGCACTGCCTCGGTCTTCTCAGATACAGCTGGTTTGCTCTGCTAGGAGACCAAGATGCGAGCGTTGAGCGTCCGCTGCACCACCTGGCTCCGGCAGCTGCTATCCACTGCTTCGATTTCCTGCGACAGGCGTTGATGTGCTCGGCCGATACGACCATCGAGCTCGCGAGGTATCGGGGGAGAGATGGAGTGGTGCGGACGGCGCATGGCTGGGGTGTGGAGCATCAGTGTAGGGATTGGGATAGTGTGTGGGAGTGGACGATGGAGCATCATGCTTATGATAATCGGACTGGAATCTTGTAGGATTTGAGAACTGCGTATGGCAACGTGCACTAGAAAATATCCTATTGATTAAGCTCTAGTCCCTCCTTTTCATAAGATCCTAAGCTAAGCTACTGGGCCATTGGGGTGAATCAAAACCTTGGTATATCCATCTTCTCTCTTGTCGAACTTGACATAAGCACCCGGTGCTTCATCAATGCCAATTTCATGCGACACGACAAAAGAAGGCTTCGCACGCCCCGAAATGATCATGTCTCGGAGGTATCGATTGTAAGTCTTGACATTACATTGACCAGTTCCAATAGTGAGACCCTAGAAGTTTCGCCCAATTATCAGCCCGTTCCGCAGAGAAAACAGACAGACGTATATCCCTCCAACGATGAAAACAGGACGACTTACCTTTTCAAACAACTTTCCAAAGCTTATCAACAGCTTCCCACTCCCACTATTACTATCCGGTGCTCCAGGATCACTCGGCACATAGAGCCCCGGGACGCCAATACCCCCCGTCGGCCTCGTAACCATAATACAATTCTCCAGCACCACAGACGGAGCCTCCCCCTTCCCATCGCGCGCCGAAGCCTGATACCCCACCGCATCCACACTCCTATCCACCATGCCGCCATTCCTCTCCACAATATAATCCACCACATCCACCTCCTTAAAATCCACCGCCACACACCCGATCTTCTCCGCAGCCGCCAGGCGCTCAGCCACACTATCAACCACATACACCCGACTGGCACCGCGCAGCACAGCCGAATACGCAGCCATGAGCCCCACGGGCCCGGCTCCAAAAACAGCTATGCTTTCGCCGGCTTGGAAACCGGAGATCTCGACCCCGTGCCAGCCCGTGGGGAAGATGTCGGCGAGCATGATGAAGTCGCTCTCGTGGTCGGTGCCGGCGGGTAGTGGGAGGCAGTTGAAGTCTGCGTACGGGACGCGGATGAATTGTGCTTGGCCTCCTTGGTACGGGCCCATTGCCACATATCCATACGCACCTCCAGCGAATCCGCTATTTGCATTACAGTACCCGTCAGTTTTAATGTGTGAGGGTGTGGAAAGCAAACACACAAACAAACTTACGGATTGACTCCCGTGCAAAAAGCAGTCTTGCCCTCCTCACTTAATCCAGACAACCCAGGCGTTAGCGGCTCCGAGACTCAAATATTGCGTGCATAGACAGACGAGTAAAAGCAAGCAAGCAAGCAATCAAGACAAGCTCACCAATTCCTGCACCGCCCATCAGCGACATTAAACGGCATCACGACCCTATCGCCCTCCTTGAGCAAGCTCACACCGGAGCCGGTCTCAACCACAATCCCCATATTCTCATGCCCTATCTCATCTCAAACATTAGCCTGCCTATCCTCACTCACTTACTCACCCACGGAATCACGTGTACTGTAGGAGAAGACGAACAAGAAACAGGACCTACGAACCAAAGCATAACCCGCCCTGTGCGGCTGTCCGACCCTGATACATATGCAAATCCGATCCGCATATAGCAGCTGTGGTGATTTTAATCAACGCATCGTCCGGGTGCTCTAGTTTCGGGATCGGGAGCTCTTCGATCGATACCTTGAAGGGCTCTGTTTTCCATTTCAGTTATGACCTATTCCATTCTTCGTTTCCAATCTCATTCTCCTTCTCATTCTTCGTTCAAAGAACACATACCTTGATACACCACCGCTTTCATAGTCTGTGTCTGCGACATATTGCCTTGCTTCTTTTCTCTTTCCCTTACTTCCTCCGTTGTTTTTATACTAGATGATTGATTATTTGATGAATCCTTGAAACGTAGGTATTAAGTGCAAGATAGGACGTGTAGTGAGAGGTACGATTTTCAGGTTTGGAGCTCCCTCTCCATTTAGCCTGCAATCATAGGTCCGTCCACTCCCCCACTCCCACTACCCCTCCCCACTCACCATCTTCTCCCCCCGCCCGAAGGTGGGGTCCTGGAGCGACGATGACGAATTTGAGATACCGGTGCTTCCCCGAGAATAGCCTATGCCCTTCTCGGCTGTTAAATATCAAGAGCATGCAACATATTGAAAACATACCTGTTGCTGCTTTTGCTTGCTTCTCGCTAGAGCCCTATGGAGATATATAAGATTGAGGGGAGAAGGAACAGAGGATGAATGGACCCATATAGAAGAATCTGGCAAACAAACAATCAATTTATATTGTAGTATGTATCTATGGGTATCATAACTCCAATCCCAAATGCAGTCGTGATATCGTAACGAGTATTGACAAAAAATCCTCCCTTGTGCAACTTCCGCCTTGCCCCACCGAACCCAGTTCAGTTTATACAACAACCCCCGAATGCGCACCAGGCCGTCCAGCCCTCCTAATCTTGCTTTTCCCCCAATGCATCCTCATTCCCTTCAACAGTGCATAAGCCAGCAGCCTATATACCAGCGTACAGATCCCCAACGCCATAGCAGGATTAGTATCCAGCGCATAAAGATCCAGTACCTGCTTCCCCGTCGTGATCGGACAGGTACCATCAGGCAACCTCTGCGCAGATGTGCAATGGAACGTCAGATGGCGGAGGGAATACGGGATCAGGTTTCGGGTGACGTAGCGCATGGGCGAGAGGTAGTTGACGCCTTGGAGGAAACCCGGCATGTTGATGGAGAGGACGCCGGACATGACCTGGGCGATGGAGAGGAAGACGGAGGTGAGGTTTATAGCGAAGCCGGTGTGGGCGAATAAGGTGTTGAACTATCTGTCGTTAGTAGTTGAGGTACCGAGGTCTGAAGTAAACTTACCATGATTCCTACGCTCTCTCCACAACTCACTATACAGAAGCAGTTGAAGAAAACAGCAAAGAACATTTGCGGCGTGCGCGGCAGTCCAGCAGCTAGATCTGCAAGAATGGCGAAGAACAAAGAAGTGAATATTTCGAATGGTACCTCCAGAGTTATGTACTGTGCCAAAAAGGCCTCCACGCCGTATGTACCGTCGTCGTTCTCTCTATAAAACACATCCTTCTCGTTTGGATATATGGCAACATTCTGCAACATGCCCACGAAGTAGAACGCGCAGAATTCTTGGATAAAACCAACACGATTTTGTACGGAGAAGTAGTCAAATTTCAGGGGTGCGAAGAAGAGTGTGAGGATTATGCCCAACCCGAGGACTTGCATGATGCGAGCCGTGAGCAATGGTGGCTGCCTGCGGAAGTTTATGAATGCTCGATTGACCAGGATGGGATAGGCTTTGAGAAAGGAGGTCGGCTTGCGAACCAGAGCACCTAGTTCGGCTGGTGTAGAAATCGTCGCTGGATTGTAGGCTTTGTTGAAGTCAACGCTTGACCAAGAGGTGACTAGGTTACGAACTTTTGATCGAGTGGCTTCTTCACGAGAAGATTGCTGAAGGTCGACTGTTATGAGATCCAAGGCAAAATCCGCCGGATTGGTGGTAGTGGGACACGGATATCCAAGCCCATCGAAGTGGGGAAGCATACCAACAGCATTGCCAGCGTAGACGGGTGAGCCTCCGCGAGCCAGAAGGAGGACAGTACCAAAGTGCTTGAAAAGATCTGATCGCGACTGATGAATTGTGAGGATCAGGGTTCGGCCCTCGTTTGAAAGACCTTGAAGAACTTCCATGATTGAAGAAGCAGTGAAAGCGTCGAGGCCAGATGTAGGTTCATCAAGGAGAAGCACACGGGGATCGGTGAGAATTTGTACAGCAATTGAAACTCGACGCTTCTCTCCCCCTGAGATCCCCTTGATCAAATCAGAGCCAATGAGGTTGTCAGCGCAGTCTTTGAGACCTAATTTTAGGAGAACTTCTTCGGCTCGATCGTATTTCTCGGCCGTTGTCATGAAAGATGGAAGTCGAAGCCCTGCCGAAAATCGAAGTGTCTCGCGAACTGTAAGAGATGGAAGGAGTGCATCATCATCTTGGCAGACATATGAACACACGGATCGTATGACCGAGTCAGATGGTACAGCGCCATTGAATGTCATATCCCCAAACCCACGATATTGCGTTCCGATAGAGTTGTGTAGTCGAAGAGCCATGGCGTTGAGGAGTGAAGTCTTGCCACTTCCAGACGGTCCCATGATGATATTGAGCACCCCAGGTTGAAAATGCGCCGAGATGGGATATAGGATTGTCTTTGTCGGTAGCTTCGTACCATACGTCGACCTCTTGTCCAAATCAAGGGCGAATTTGTCAAGAACAATGTCTACAGACCTGACCTCTTCCGCAGATCTGACTGTCATCTTCTCCTTTCCAGCAGAAAGATCCGTGTCCGTGTTCCGTGCTCGAGCAATGCTCATCTCGACTCGCATGTACCTCAGTCCCAAACCAGCCAGAGAGTAGAACATTACACTGAAAGCGACAAGAATAATTATTGGTCGCACAACCCAATTCTTCGGAAATCCCAAGGATGCCATAATGTACTCGCCGGTATATTGTGCACATGCTGGATTAGAATCCCCGCCAGGAAGTGGACAATCGTAGAATTGACCAACAAATTCATTTGCAGCGAGGGCTCCAAAAGCATAGAAAACATATGCAGTCCATTTTAACCATCTGACGTAAATCGGTATCGAGTTTGCTTGGATGAAAAATCCACAAGCCATGCTCTGAACTGTGTACCCCAGGTTGCCAATCAGAGATGCACCTGAAAAATCACGGATGGCAGCTACACAGGTCATCGCATAGGTGACTGCTATATATTGACATAGCAGGACGACTGCAAAGAATGTCAGGAATGCTGAAGCATCCGCTTTGAACCCTGCCATCCAATAGAATATTACCGAATAGACCAACGGCACTGGGAAGTCTTCTGTGACGAATCTCGCTATCCGTCTACTCAATAGAAAAGGGATGACATCTACAACATTTTCATTGTGCTCACGATCGAAGAGTTGTATATCGACCGTAAGGCGGTATGTCTCATACATGAGAATGAGGTAGCCTTGCAACGCAGCAGCTGTGTAAAGGGCCCCCTCTCGACTTCGAATACCAGATTGGTCGCGTCCCAAGGACAAAAAGACCCAGCCTGTCATGACCCCCATACCTATTGCTTCGACGATTGATCCAGTCATTCCCATTGGATCACGCAATGTCGTCTTGAAAGTACGAGAGGTCAAAACTCGGGTCTGGCGAATGAATGGAGAGTGAAGCCGTGAGTTGGTAGTTTGACGGGTTACAACCTCCTGCTTCAATCTCGTTGCAGCTGTAGGTTTTTCGTCCAGTGCGCTGTAGACTTTATCACTTTCTACCGTCCATGCGTGCTTCAAGTGCTCGACACGGGCAGAAGAGCTCATTTCAAGCTCGGGAGAGCGATTGTCGACAGCAGCGATATCGATCAAAAACTCGGCCGGGTTTACGAATGCTGGCAAGTCCATTCCAAGGCTCATGAACCATGGTAAGCAATCGTCTGCCTTTCCCGAGAAGACAGGACTTCCCCTCGTGAGAATAACAAGGCCATCAAACATGCCCCAGATTTCCGATCTTGGTTGATGAATAGTCGTGATGATAGTCCGGCCTCTCTTAGCAAGACTTTTCAGTGTTCTGACAAGTTGGAACGCGCTCGTGGCATCCAGGCCAGTTGTTGGTTCGTCCAAAAATAGAACGCTGGGATTACTCAAAAGCTGTACTCCAATGCTTGTGCGCCTCTTCTCCCCACCCGAGCAGCCCTTGTGTTGATGATTGCCAATTCTGGTATCCGCACATTCCTTCAGTCCCAACTCCAATATGACCTCCTCCACAACCTTCCTTCGCTCTTCCCCCGTCGTTGGCGGTGGAAGCCGCAAGTCTGCAGAGTATCGCAATGTTTCTCGAACCGTAAGAGTCGGTAGTAGGACATCCTGTTGCATTACATAGGCGCTTCGCACATTGCTCACGCCCTCCATGCCATTGAAGGTAGTCGTTCCTCCAAATGAAAGCCTGCTACTTGTCATGCGCTCCGCCATCGTGTTTAATAATGTAGTCTTCCCGGATCCGCTTCCTCCGATTATGGCAGTCAAGGAACCTGCTGGCATAGAAGCCGCGACCGAATGTAAAATCTGCTTCTTTTGAGCTTCTGGTTCCCCATCTTGAGGTTTTCGCCTCTTCCCAAAGCGCAGATTCTCCAGAGAGAACGCAGAGGGCGATGTATCTACAATCACAGACAGGTTTCTGATCTGCACATCGACAGGCTCGACTTCGGAGAGAGAGAGATGATTGCTGGTCGCAGTAGACAATTGCGGGTGCAGACTTGGCTCAAGGATGGTCGCAGCCGCTGGGGCATCTGGGGCATTCGATTCCGGGGAGGTAATTTGGGCCATGGATCCATTATTACTTCCTGGCCTGTATCCACCAGCTTCGATGTCTTTCTCCATCATATCAAGTGTTCCTCCAAGCTCTATGCTCCCTTCAAAAAATAATGGTTATCGTTTATCGCGCAGCCTCGGGTGGCGTTCGTTCCCCTCGAAGTGATTCTGTGCTGAACAAAGGTTTTCGAATGGGCTTGACCACTTGACCAGTCGAGAGCAACTGGGGAGAGCAGAATGTACAACAAAGAGACAAGTGATTTTGAGTAGCATCCATACTGCGTGTATAGTATGGGGATGTGTTGGGACATGGGGGTAAATAGGTAGGGAAGGGAAGGAAGGTACCTACTGGGTCTGGGGTACTTCGCACTTGCAAAGATATAATTAGCCTTAGCCGGTCCGAAAGAGCCAACCTAACACGCTGGCACGGCTCGCCGCCTCGCCTACACATTACTATGACCGCGAAATGTGCCTCATGCTTGCAAAGCTCGTACCTGCCCAGGTGTGTAGTCGTTGAGCTGCCTCGCTTCGCAACCGATGTGGGCTGTGAACTTGTGATGCATTGGTGATGGAGATCGAAGCTACAGTACGCGTAGTCCGAGCAGTGGAGTTTCCAAGACGTCCACTTCATGAATAAGCTGGGTGGACGGCACCGCTTGAATGCAGCTGGAAACATAGGTAGTTAATCCTGTAACAGGGGTTCTGGCTAACATTATAACGCGCTATAACTCTATAATAAAAGAAAGCAAGCTACTTCACGAGAGCTATAGTATACAATCTGTCAAATGCCAGGTACCAGAACTCTTAACTCTATACTTATACTAATTCGAATTAGACCTACTGATAATAGGCAGAAAAGCAGGGCTTCCTTTATTCAATAATGCTATATCTAATACAAGTAGCCTGTCTTGATCATAGTTGATAGGAACGACTATATACTAATATCACTTATCATAATCTATCTCATAGTGCCTTACTGTATAAGTACTCCGTCCCTATGCTGGAACTCTGGTATTCGTACCATGAGCACGAATACGAAGTACGAATACGCAACCAATGACAGTAACCTTTCGGATGCTGGACCGAAAAGCATGGGGTTGGCGCGTCTACTTTATTCTATAAGGAGTATATCGAAAGCAAACGCCAGCCTTACCAATGGATAGACGAAAGCCCCTCTACGAAAGCATGTGAGCCCCCACTGCGCGTTCCATCCGTCGTTAGCCTCGTGGAGCTGCGGCTCTTTCCTACCAGTACCCCGGATTTCAAGACAGCATGCCGCCGTCAGAGTCTAGTATTAGAGCGGGGAATCCGTGGGTCGCATCCGGGATCCATGGCAAACATGCACACGCACCAGTCCAGCAAAACGAGATCCATTCATGGGAAGTCTCTGTATAGTTCACCACCTCACCCAACCTTGATCACTGGCTAATATGTGACCTTAGGTGATCCACGCTCCTATATTTCAAAGCCTGCATCAAACTGGTCTCAGAACCTATCTTTCTCAGGTGAGCAGCTTGCTTCACCAAACTAATGGGGTGGTATACATCTAAACTCTGTACAGGGAATTCACCCATCGTCGTCATCTCTGCGGGCGTCGATATCCACAGGTAAAGCTGTTGGCAGAGCAGCAAGATGGAGTATCTATGCTAATCTGTTCAAAGGATCAAGCACCGACGATGGATACAAGGAAGTTCCGCGAGTTTCGCCAGACCCAAATGTGAAGACCAAACATCCGGGTATACGTCTCTTGTATGTTCTCATCTCTACTTTGCAGTCGTTGTACATGTGCTCACAGGTTAGGCTTGAGGGTGACGAGTCATCCTTCAACTTCAGCGATCAAGAAATCAAAGACTTGATTGAGCATTGGAGTTTGCCAGGAGAATTTCAATTCCTCATGTCGCATCCACAACTCAATTCAGGATTTACCTGGAAACAGTTGCAGTCCAAAGATGGCAAATATACACTGCGTAAGTGTATGCTTGTCTTCTCTAAACACCAACCCCGCGCTATGTCCCTACAGAAGCAGTCACAATACAATGTCTCTTTCCCCAGATTTTACTAGCTTCAATCTAACCATTCTATAGAATACATGATGTGCTTTGGGAAAAATGAGACCTTGGTACTGTCTCATGACTTAGAAGCAAAGATAACCTCCGGTTTCTGGGCAAGGGATGAGGTGATTCTGCAGAAAACCGTTCTCAATGCTGTTACCGCAGAGACACGGCACATTCAGCATCCCGTCTTCTTACCACAACAAGTACTGAGTGCGTTAGTCCTCACTCTAAGAGACAAGGCGCACAAAATTCTTGAAGCTCACGCCTCGTCACTTGTGGACATACAAGCTACTCGTGTTAGTACTTCCGCGGATGTGCTCGAACGGCTTGCAATGCAGCTTAGTCGCAAGGAATCACTTGCCTCCGTGGCAGCTATTGGCGATCTTGATAATGCTGTGGCATTAGGGAACTTCATCATGGAGGGACTTTCGGACCTGGATCCTTTCTGCGATGCAGCCATGACAGCGGAGCAACAGGAGGGATTTCGGAAGGTAGTCTCCTTTGACATAAAACGGTTGCACTCATTTCGGGATTCCATCAAGGCGAAAGATACAGAGTTGCAGAGACACTTCGGCATGGTAAGGCGGCTGTCAAATTACAGAACTTGGGTTGCCTACTGACTCTTTTCAGCTACATGATCTGATGATAAACATACGAGACAGACGAATTAGTGAAAGCATTGCCAAGAGTTCGGCGCAAATAATGGCACGGGGACAGGAAAGTGATACTTCAGCTATGAAGACTCTTGCCGTTCTGGGCATGGTATTCCTACCTAGCACTTTCATTGCTGTGGGTTGTCCAAACCGTAACTGTTGCATCCTGCGTCCACTAATGCTTAGACA
Organism: Lachnellula occidentalis; assembly: GCA_007821535.1. Taxonomy (NCBI): domain Eukaryota; kingdom Fungi; phylum Ascomycota; class Leotiomycetes; order Helotiales; family Lachnaceae; genus Lachnellula; species Lachnellula occidentalis. Next base: position 2,790 of record QGMI01000808.1, on the reverse strand, counting down.
GGCACTGTTCAGCACTGCATTCTTCACTTTCGATTCCCCTGTGTCTGGTGGAGTCTCTCCACAATTCTGGATCTTCTGGGTTGTTGCCATACCGCTTACACTCATCGTCGGTCTTACTTGGTGTGCCTGGCATAAGTGGGCGGTAAAGAAGCACCTGGCATAGGACCATTCTCACAACTTCTCGTGTTTCTCTCGGCCGGCCAAAGTGTGGTGTGGATGTTGGTGTTCGAAACTCGGCACTTGTATCGGATTCGGGGCAATGCCGTATACGGTATACCGAGCTCTCTCTAATCATTTGTCAACATCCCTCCACCCACTCTGGAATTTATTAGCAGACTTGAACCTTCGAGCTAGGGTCATCAGAAATATATTAATATCCCATTGTTGAACACTCTACAGATACCGCTTAATAAACAAAAGATATGAAAGATTGCGCGGTACCAAACCATACACCCTTGATACTTTCCTGCTAGCTTTCTCAGCTTTTCCAATGCCACAGAGTCCACACACCCTGTATGCGATTGGCGTCGGCATTCCATGGGCAAGAGCACATGGGCGCAATACCAACCGGCTGTGGCCCGGGTTCGGAGGCAGTCAAATACCTTGCATGCTCCGTGGTGCATGCATGCATACGCCCCTACCAGGGCCTACCTTCGTTCCAACATGAAGCTCTCCGCACTCATGCTCCATACTGAGCCCTCCCTCCATAAACGTACCCCAAGTAGATCTCCAGTACGGGACGGTACGGGCCAGACGGAAACATAGGCTGAATTGCATTGCCTGCCAGTCCTGGGCCCCTGTCCTGTACTGCTCCTGCCAGGCACATCGGTACATGCATAGTACCTTGAAAACACCATTCTTCTCTTCGCAAGAACGTGGATGATAAGATAGATAACTCAAGCCCGGTACTTGCGTCTTTCCCCTTGTCGTCCAAACCAAGGGCCCATTCGGAACCAAGCGCGCACATGCACGGAGATACCGCTGCTTGCAAGTTGCCCGCAGGATGGAATCATACGGTTCGTACATATCGGCGGATTAGGGCACGCAAGGATTCTCGACAAGGAAGACATTTGTCTTTTTTCTGGGGCTTTGTAACGCTGCTGGGCTGGCCTGTCTGGTGGTATGTATATATGAGAAGAGCCGGTATATAATACTGTATACCCCGGGAATTACTCTCGTAATCTACCATACTCCGTATTTGTTTTGATATACTGTAACAAGAGAGAGGAAAAACAGGACAGGTGGACGGACAATACCCTGGACCCTGCTTCTCTGACGGGAATAACAGGGAAATGATATTTACTGCACCATGTGATGTTAATACCCCGCCTTCCACCTCCACGCGATGCGATGCGATGCGGCAAATTTCCCAAGGAAAAGGACGGGTGGTCCGTACGTTACAAGCCTTTTATAACAGGGACAGGGTACGGATAGTACTCCTGATGGCTTGGAAAGTTGGTTAACCGATGCGAGGTTTGCGTTTTTTCAGCCTACGATGCCTGCAAGGCAAGAATGTAATACTCCGTAGCCCAATCGGATATTTATGGGGGGTATGGGCAACTGCCGAGAGCATTAGGAGGATCCTCTTGGCTAGGGCTAGGTCGGGACATCTCCCGGATGCTTGCTTTCTCCCCTACTATAAATAATGAAGAGCATTATATTTATGCGAATAGGAGATAGAGATATCTCGGAGTACTTGCTACTATATCCTTTCTAAACGAGCTTCTTTCTGGTTTTTAAAAGCAATCGGATCGGTTGTAAGAGAAATCCCTACTATGTAAAGGTATATAATAATTTCTTACTTGAGCTATCAATATAGCTGCTATACCAAATATCTGTAGAAGTCCAATCATTCATAGACTCTAAATGTAATCAAAAAAAAATTGAAACTTATATCTTCACTACATACCTATAATTCGACAACGGAATACGAGTAAACTCCCAGCTTATCAAATAATTAGATACTCGTCCTATTTTCATACCAGCGTACTCTACCTCAACTTACCTCTACAAGTTGATTAACGCCGCACTGCTCTACCTAAGGTCCTATCAACCTACTCCGTACCTACATACAAACCTCCTCCTCCCTCCCTATTCCCACCAACCCAAATAAATTTACCCAAATACCCCAAAAATAACACACACACCCCCTTTTTCACCTTTAAACCCTCCACTCGACCACCATCTAACAATCACCGCCCCCAAGCAAAAGCACATTCATTAATCTCCGAGCGCTAGCAATCATACCATCCACCACTCTCCTCAAAATAAGCAGCTCGGATAATAGGCATGCCATGCACGCATACTCCACCCCCCCCTTTTGTTTCCAAGTCTGTGGAGACAGGTTTTACAGTACTAGGCCTCGACAACTTTATACTCCGCGCCACTCAGAAGGCTTACAAGTTACATGCGATGAAATCCAACACACTCTCTCACTATAAGATTGCCTAAGCAATGAACCTTTCTAGCTATTCTACGGGATGGATCTATAACAGGATAAAGAACCAGTTAGATACCTATGTAGGATCTATCCTTTCTTCGCTAAACAGTCTCGTCTCCACTAACAGACTTAAAAAAGACGAGTATAACGCACTGCACTCCTGATATACTGTCCACAGCTCAGTCAGCAATGACTTCCACCCCTCCCCTACACCCCTACGTAAATGTACAACCCCAACGCATCGGGATCGAGATTTCCGTTTCGTTTCGTTTCGTTTCGCATTCGCATTCGCAAAGCCCAGCCCCAGCCCCACCTAACCCATCGTGATCCGGGGATATTTCCATATCCAT
>QGMI01000807.1:0-18374 GCA_007821535.1 Lachnellula occidentalis | reverse complement strand
ATATTTTTACGTTAGACTTCTGGGGTTCGCGTTTTTTAGCTACCTGAAAAGTCTATGCATGCACTTATTCGTTCTTGAAGCTTTTTCATTGTTCGTTTTTTTGCAACTTGCAACGTCTGTCTTGTTCGCTTAAATTTGAAGCTTTTTGCCCCTTTTCGTCGCCCAGCCAAATCGGGAATCAAGACACAGCATTCGAAGAAATAACACCGGTGCATGTCGTGCAACATCGCTCATGCTGTCTGTTCATACGCTTTATGAAAGTCAAACGACTTTGGCGTTGAGTCACCTTCCTCTTCTTATCGGGGCCTTGCTGACTACGGGAGCACCTTTACCTATTCATAGATACGAGCCTTACCAATATGTTTTTTTGGTCGCTCCAAGTCTCACACAAGCGGGGAAGTGATCACAAATAACAAGCACCAGAAGCACTTACCCGCTTGCTACCTCTTCATGTCCCATGCGACTATGAGAATACGGAAGTCTTGTTCTACGGTATTTTGCACGTCTGCGCGTTTCAGATTTACCTGACGATAGCAGAATCAGCCACCACGTGCAGTCGTTGATTGGACTGTACCCTCCAATTCGAAGGCTCGCTGCACCATAATCCCCTCGAAATAACGAGGCCTGATTTGAGGGAACAGTTTTCCTGCGTTTTCTATTTTTGATACTTCATCAATCCGGTACAACATCTTCTGTGATCTGCTTGATGCCGGCGTGCAGACTTTCAACATGTCTGACTGAGTCGCAAAATGGCATGTACAGATGGTCAATCTCAATGGCCTTTGCGCTCTTGAAAGAAATGTTTCTTTAGACCAACTACCTCTGATTGATCCACAAGTGTGGTTTTTATCTACAGTAGCAGGGAGCCGCGTCTTTTTCATGTCTGGCGAAGGAAGCAAAGGATCGTTGAATTTTCCAAGGTTGAAGGTGATACTTCCAAACACGTTTCTTTTCTTCTGTGCCTCAGTAGCTGAAATCTCTCTGCCAGGTATTCTATGTGCCTCTTGACTGGTCGGCAAGCAAAAGAATATAAATATAGTCTTTACAAAGCGCGCACATTTCAGCGTGGCTACACGTACAACTATAAATACATACATATACACATACAAATACGCAGAAACACAACACACACATATATATAGATACATATATATGAGAATTTCCCCTTTGCATTCTGTACCAGCATCACAGCATCCTCCTTCATTGTCAACTTCCATCAAGCATCAAGTTAAACCACCGTCCCGAGTCTAGTTCCCCATCATTCCTCAAGCTACCTATCCACCAATTTACAATGACGCCTCTGAGCTTTTGGCTCACCCTGGCAATCGCCAGCAGCACTTGTAAGCTATGATAGACACAATGTCTAGCAAGAGCATCGATCTGACACAAACTTCCTCATCAGTGGCCCAAATATATCCAGACGTTCGTACCACACTGTCGAAACGCTCATGTAACACAACAGCCTCCGTCGCATTCTATGATTCTACGTTATCAAAACTGGCCACTATAACCACCTCCCATCCCACCTTAGCAGATTCGACCACTGCCGCAACAAGAGTCTCTTCTTCGACATTGATGACTTCCTGTAGCTATGTCACAACCATCTTGCCACCTATTCTTCAGTCTTTTGCAGGGACGGGCACTCTGAAATACTGCACTTGTGGAGAGACAAAGGCTGGAATCAACCTTGCTACATCGGGCACATTAACTACATCATACTGCGCACTAGGCACTCCTCCTCCAGCTGGTTTCTCGCAAGTCCCTGCCTGGCAATCGAACGACTGCGATTCGCCCTTCTTCAAAGATACGACATTGAATCCCAAAACTCGGTGGGCCAGCATGTTTGCGGAAGAGGCATGGGAGGACGCTATCACTTATTGGATGGCTAACCAAAACACCGGGTTGTCTTTCATCCAGGTTGTCAGCAAGTTCTTCAATGGACCCCAAGGGATAGAATGCGGCAAGGTGGCGGATAAAAATAACTGCAATGCCGGAACGGCATGCACGAATGGCTACACGGCAGCAGCATGGCTTGTTATGGAGAGCTTGGTGTTAGTGAGCAATGTGAGTAATTGCGTGCCAACAAAGCAACCAAGTCCTAATCTTTGCAGATGAATGTCAACTTCTACAATGCACTTCAAGGTGCTGAGACAGCCATTACACCTGATATTGGAGCTTTCAGCGGGGCATTTGCGCCGATTGATAATAGCGCCGAGATTTTCAAAACGATTTTAGATTTCATCGCCTTAGGGGTTGCGTTTGGGCTCGCTCCTGTATGGAACTCATGTGAGTATGCGATGCTGGCAAGTATTACTGTACTGACCTTTTTATAGTATTGAAGGATATGCCGTATTTCGAGAAAAACCCGAACACTCTTGGCACAATTAAGGATTCTATAAATTCTATGATCACTCAAAGTGTTACCATCACAAAAGATAATTCTGCCGCGTAGGTACCTTCACGAGAACCTTTGCTTGGAATACAGTACTAACATGAAGCAGGTCGTCTTCTATAAAAGTTACGAATAAGATCGACGAGAATATGAACGGGATGGTCCAAGTGTGGCAACAAACGATTGATCAATTGAACACGCAGTTGTTCAATGGATCGACCGCTTCTATCAACGCTTTACATGCCTTGATCACCGACGGGAAGATGCTCTCTGGTGACGTTGCAATACGCGACCAGGATGCCCGGGCACCGATTGAGAAGACTATCTATGGGTACATGATTCCACAAGCCTGGAAGCTATCCAATACCCATGTCACGCCGTTCATCGTGTATGTTCCTAAAGCCCGTGTCGTAATTTGTAGCTAATGTTGATACAGAGATACTGGTGCCGCATGCGACACTGCGCCAAAGGGCGGCCATGCTTCTAGAAAAGCACTGTCAGCTTGTGTTAATAACATATTATACTACATAGTCTCTGCACAAGGACCTGCGAGGTCCTGTACTCCATCAATGATCCTTTCATGCGATGATAATCCGTTTTCCAACGTCCCGGGGGGAGACCTCCTTGACGGCAAAGCTTGGGGAGGTGTTACAGGAGCTGATTTTGTTCAAAGGTATGGCCACAATCCAGGATTCAGAGCAGGGTATGAATACTGTCTCACTGGATCAATGCTTACGGTTGATATAGTGCATTGGCAGGAAAAGCTGCAAATGGCGGAAAGAATGGCTGGTCAATGATTGACCCAACTGCGGCGCTCAACAGTGAAAGTGATTTGCTACTGAACGGCAACGGGATTGATATGGCTGGCGTTACGCAGATTCCAATCTGTACTGATAAGGAAGCCTTTAACAATTGGAATAAAGGACACCATGGGGCCAATTACCCATGCAATAGTTGAAAGGGTACACCGGTATTTGGGTTGCGATCGGTGTGAGTTTGGCTTATGGTTGCGCCTGGTGTGAGTATGTTTCTGCGCGTCTCTGAATAGAGTAACAGTTATATGAATATGTGGGGAAAAAAGGACTTCTTGGTTATAGCATGTTGGTGAGAGACAACTAGGCAGTGTGAAAGACTTGGTAAAATGGTTGAGGCCCCAGTGCAGACATTCCCAAGCATGTGCAATGACTTACGCTTGTACATATCATACCATGCTATGGGTATAGGTCATGCGTGTAAGAAAGCAAATGCCCGAATAAGTTGAATTGCAGTTGTAGATGCTGGATGTGGTGGAATACCCAAGCCCGAGGAGTAAAGGGGAGTGAAGTCCGAGCGTTTTCCCGCTTCGGCGCTAGTACTGTAACAGCACAGCTTGAGATGAGAGCACTTCAACACCACAGAGGAGCATCAACTCTTCCTCTTCCCACTTCCACCTCACTCTACCTCCGCCTCCACCACCACCTCACAATGCGACCTCGTCTTCCTATTCGCAGGATACCTCTCCTCCGCCCTTTCCGCCCTCCCAATTCTCCCACGCTTCGCCCCTTCACGCGTAATACCCTCGCTCGACCCAACCTTCCATACCTCTCCGATTCCAGCCGGCGACCAACTGCGCGCTTTCTGACCATTGAGACGAAGCAATGGCTCAAGAGCGAGGTCAAGAAGGGCATGAAGTACACGGCGTATATATATACATTTGTGTTCCTGGGCCTCATCATAACATTTGGGGTATATCAAGAAACATTCGAACGCCAATACCACCCTCCCCCCGAATGGGGCTGGTACACCCGATACCACTGGAAGATGGCGATGCACGCAGAAGACCCAGAGAACGAGACGCAGGCATTCGTGGATTATGCCAACACTGGATCCATCTACAAGTTACTCATTGAGAGGCTTGAAGACCCCAATAACGAAGGCGCTGGGCTACAGGAACAGGGCGAGGGAGGAATACTGGTGGATGGGGTCGGCAGAACGGGCTTCGACATTTCCAACAAGTCAGAGTCATGGCGTCGCGGATACTATGGCGCTCTGATGGGAGCAGCGAGGGCCGCAGAGCACCTGGACGACTGCGTGAAGGACTGCCAGAGGATGCTCGTATTCCCCAAGTCTGTTGTGCCTGGCCCGTCGAACCCTCACCCTCGACCCATCCCGCCTGGAGCAGCAACTCCATCGAGAGAAGAAGACTGCGAGAAAGCTTTCGAGCCTCCGGAAATATACTACATGCGCATTCTCACAACAAAAGGGTTCACCGAGAAGCAGCGAGTGGACACTGCGCTGGCATATGGGGCCTGGCTGGACTTCAAAGGAACGCACAATACGGCATTGGAGATGTATAAATGGGCCATGGAAATTGCGACCTCGAGCTCAACATCTACGAAGCCTGTCATTGACACTTCGATTTGGACTATTGACCCCAATGCGGGACCACCAAGTGCCAATGTACTTTCGGTAGCCACAGCGATCGCTGTGCACCATGCACTATGCTCAAACCTCGCACTCGCCCTTCCAATCTTCATATCCATCCTTCGCTCACGTAGGTCGTTACCAGACGCTCCGAGCAACCTCGAATACGAACGCGCACCGGATGATGGAGATAATAGCATCGCGAAGACCATTGTATCACTCATACGTACCATCTTTGTCGTACCTCCCTACCCCCCACCGCCACCAGATGGCACCGAACCACCACAGCGAACACCCCAAGAGTTATGCGAAGAGGCGGGGGTGATGACGAATATTGGAGAAATCCTGTTCGCCTCGAAAAGCAGCAAAACGAGTAAGGAGGATGGGTTGGCCTGGACGAGGGAAGCAGTTGATATCGCAGAGGAGCAGCTGAGAACGAAAAGAGCTGACAAGGATGCCAAGACGACTTGCAGACAATGCTTGAATGTGGCCATTGGGAATTGGGACGCGATGGTTACAAGGCTTGCAAAAGAAGAGAGGGAGGCTAAAGCACAGGGCGGGAAAGTTGGGGGCTGGTTGGGTTTTGGAGGGGAGGAGCAAAAGGATATGGCTGGGAGGTGGGAGAGCGAGGAGAACGTTGTCAGGGACAGGCGGCGGAGGTCGATTGAGCTTCTTGAAGATAAGCCGGCGCCTAGATGGACCTCGATCCTGTCTGTTTGAACCTCGAGCTTTGAATGCATGGAGTTAGCGATGTGTGTATGAATTGGAATGAGTATCTGATGTGAGGAATATGCATATAAGAGAAATTTACACCCAGCCACAAGCAGGATGATGGGTCACTCAGAGTTGCGTCGTCTAAGATATTCGAGCAACAAACACTGAAAAATATCTGATCGTCCCGTTGTATACCATCTGAATTGAAGCATTGTAAGATATCAAAAGTTAGTCCATTGGCCGCACTGAAGGACTTGCTATTCAGCCAGGTCTAAAAACATCTGTGTCCTTTGTAGATGCCGCCAGTGACAATGCTGCATTGCACGCCACTTACTGCAACTTAGCTCCACCATCCTCTTCCGGCTCTACAAACCCCGTCTCCACTGCACCCTTCACACCTTCGGCTTGCTCAGATGCCTCCAAATCAAATGCGACCCCATCATTTGGATCCCACCCAGGCTCATCATCACTCTCCCCACCAATATCAATTCTCTCAAACTTAGGGTTAGCATAGTCTGGATCAGAAGCAACGTCGTAGAACCAGTTCAGGATAGTCTTGTACCCCTTGGGCAGCATCGTCTCACTGTAATATGGTTCCGAGAGGCTGAAAATAGGACACCCGCACGCCTGGATTCGCTTGCTCCCCTCGGGGCCACAGAGATAGGTACCTGCAGGTTCTGGAGAAATAAGGAATGCACGTCCTCGCTGGGAAGTATTAGCAAAAATTCCTATGAAGAGGAGAGCTGGCAGGATAAGAAGAACGCACGTCCAAGAACCAGCTGGCGAAGTCATCGTTCTTGATCTCAGAACCATGATACCAGGTAGCTACAGCGGCAAAGGCAGACACCCGTGGGCCCCATGTTCTGAAATTGGCAGGGTCCTCGAGGAAAGTTGTGACTTTGACGGCGCCGTCGGACACGCCGAGAATGTCTAGCTTTGCGGCCGGGTGAACGAGTTCGGCTACCACGTGGTTGAAGATGTAGTTGACATGTTGCTCGGAATCGCCATTGCCGGGGATGACATTCTTCTCGTCGTCGAACCGGTATGGGTTCTCCACGGCGCTCTTCTGGGGGAGGGCGTACCACGAGGTCTGGGTGACTGCTGTCTTGCCACGGCGCCACCATCTCAACTGACCCATGTTGGCGAGGATGATACCAGGAGAGTCGGCATTGTCGGGAGATGTCTGCTGTGATTGAATATACTTGACGAAGTCGACAGCAGATCCTGCATCGATTCCCCCTTTGCCGCCGATGATGCGATGAGCGAATATGCCGATGTCTTGCGTGTGCTCGTAGAAGAGAATCACAACGCGCTTCTTGTTCTCCAGGTCAGATGAGATGAAGATTGGGAGGTTGGGCTCGTTCTCAGTTGCACCCAGTGGCAGTCGGATCTTTTGCAGGCCGAGATCCTCCAGTCGGTCGGACACAATCTTGCGCACAGCACCTGGCGGCTTGTTGTCAGCTATGCTCCGTGGTAAACTGAGTGAAGTCCTCACCATTCATGGCTTCTCTCTGCGCGTCATTGTATCGGCCGTTTTTGGTTATGAAGTACTTGAAGTAGGCTTTGGGGTTCTCCGTGCTTCGGATTTCATCCTTCGTGTTGATGAAATAGCTGAGATCGAGTCAGCATCTTGTCGATTGAGAGAGGGAGAAAGAGAGTGAGGGAAGCAGCAGTGAATCAGCGATGTTCTTACCCCAGCCCTTTAAGGTCAGCAGAGTAAACAGGGTCTTTGGGGAGACTGGATCCGAGACGGCGAAACATGATGGTGGGTTGTAAGTTGAGATTAATTCTTTGGAGAGTTCAAAAGAAGGCAGGAATGTCGCTGGAAATGTGCTGGAGCCTTGATATCAAGTCGGAGGTTGAAGTTGAGCTTGCAATATGGAAGTATTGAGAGAAGTGAAAAGCGGGAAGAGACGTTGCTTTCGATTGAGCTTTGAGAGTTCCGTCGATTCACTTACTCTACCTAGACAAATGCGATTTAAGTTGCAGAAGACAAGAGCTTGAAGAGAATTGGAATGTTTGAAAATAAACGGTACACTTAGCACGTTCTTCGTTTGCGGCCAGTGAAATAAATAGAGGCATTGTTTGCAATGTTTCGGGAAGCTGCCTCCAACAAGCTCAAAATCAAGCACAAGCACAAGGTAGAAAAATACCAACAACAATGCGACGCACTGTAACGATTCTGTATGTCAAGAAAGGGGACGGGGAGAACGAAGATACATGTGATGGAGGACCGTAATATACTCGAAATCCGCCTCCAAACATCCTGTGGGGAACATTGTTCTATCGTGGCTGGATTGCCATTGCGATTGAAATTGGGCACCAGCGCCTGTTTGCTTTGGATGATCACCTTCAACTCCAGTATTTCCAATACCATTAGGCAAAGTACAGTATAATACAATTCGGTGTAGCACTGTGCCCCATCATGTACAGCTCCCAGGAAGTGAAGCAGCGTCTCTGCTGTGAACCGCCTCCCCATCCCAGCCCACCCCTTCTTCCAAATAGTGCCCCTTCCTCCATAGGCTGCTTCAACCGCTCTTGACATAGTTCTTCTCCATTTGGACTCCTACCAACTCGCCTTCTTCACACCAGGGAGATTTCCAGCCAAGGCGTGCATTCGGAACATGTACTGCGAAAGCAATCTCTATCAGCTCTATTGTTCACCATATGCACTCAACACAACACAACACAGCCCTGGCTCATGGTCACATACTCTTGTCATCTTGAAGTCTCTTAGCACACCACGTCCCTTGCCTCCCTCTATACACCGGTTGCGAATCTGCGTTGGTCGGGTGTAGCAATGCATCTGCGACAATTGCAGCTGAGCTTGTGCGCGGGTTCGCTGGGGAAGAGACAGGTTGCGGATGATGTATCGGAGGGCTTGCCTGACCATTGGACATGATATGATTAGCAAGGATTCGAGGTGGAGGAGAGGAGGGGAGAGGTCTCATACCTCTCTGGCTCATTCTCTGCAAAGACCTTTCTCTTGGTGTGGTCCCGGATGACCTTGATATTGACGAAGCAACCAAGGTCCAGCTTTTTGGATCTGAACATAGACATGGTGAAGAGCAGCGCTGTTCGGAATTTGCTGAGTGGATGGTGGTAGGTATGTTACAGTGACACAGCCGGAGTGCCAGTCGTCCGTCTCAATGCCACTGCTGATGCGATTTATACGGCGGCCGCTTGGAGCCGTTGGGTGGACGTGGTGTGGCGTGGACGACTTCGCTTTCGCAACACCACCACCACCACCACCATACAAACTACCCAGAAACATACATTTCATCATCCATCCATGTACATACATTTGTTGTAATCCTCATTTTACACACCATGTAACAGAATGCGCCCGTTGCTTCATCCGTTCTCTGATCTATTTATTATAGTAATAATGCGTATCCTCAAGCTCATTCATCGTCCCTTTAATCAGCGCATGCCAATTGCATTTATATGCAGCGGTTCCAATAAGCTGTAAGCCTGTCAAAGAGGTGTTAGTCCTACTTTACCTTTCCTCTGTCGCACGCCTTTCTCTCTCCATTTTCTTTGCAAGTAACTCAATTGGAGTGGATGCAACGCCGGTTGCCTACGGGCAAAATATGCCTCTTACATTGTTGAAATTTTTGTGATTTGAGTAAATAGAGATATGCTATGATAAAGACACATAGTGTGTCTGATATTGAGGCTCCCAGCATTGTTATCTCGTTTTGCGTTATATGTGTACGTCGATGCTGGATGCGGTCGTTCCTTTCCCTTCCCCTTCGAGGTGTGCGGGTCTGTGGGTTTCATTACAGACTCAGCGAAGGGCAACACTACAATCTAAGCAGTCAATAATGCATTTCAGTGGCCCTTTTGAAAAGCATTGACTGCGACACTGTCGACAGTAGTCTGCTATATGGAAGCGCCATTACATATGATGCGTCTTGTTATGTCTCACAGTTTCAGAGCCGGAAACATTGATTTTGCTTGGAGACCAATACGTGTATCAAGGCATAAACACTGCACACCCTTTTACTCTGATGTGTGTTGCATGAGGTGGTCAAGTCAAAGCCATTGAATGAAATTGCGGAAGACGGCTGCGAGTGCACATTGGGTACTGTAGGTTAGAGGGAGTGGACATTCTATTTTTCTGCAAAGGATTCATTCGTTTGGAATACATCTGTGTTCTTTTGGGGTAAAGAACGATGGGAACGCTTGTTACAAGTGCGCTCGATTGCCCCCAGTGTGTGTTATATTGCGGAGTGGAGAAGAAAAATAATACAATACAAGTTCAAATTCCCTCTTGATGATTTACCACTCTACACGGGGGTCCCAGCCATTCTGAACTTTCTCGACCACCTTCTTGGTGACGGCGTCTAGGTCCTCTGGTTTAAGGCCGAGCTTGTCATTGTCTAGCTTCTGCGTGTACTCACGGCCGCCGTCCTTGGACCAGCTATGTGCGTATAGAGCCTTAGGAAAGCCGCGCCGCGGGTTAGTCTGCATCTCCGCCAAGCCATCTTTGTAGCGCTTCTCGGCCGGCTCACAAGTAATCTCCCAGTCTTCGTCAGTGGTACCGGTGGCGCGCTGCACCGAGTCGAGCATCTTGCGTTGCGTAACAACGAAGCTGTCGACGTAGCATGAGTTGTTCTTATACTCCGCTAGCGAGGGCGAGGCGCCGCTCTCGGGCAGGCTCAGCAGGTTGGCAAAAGCCTCGCCGCAGCGCGACCAGGTGCTGGTGTTTTGGGGACTGTGGCCCTTGTCGCAGAACCAGGCTTTCTTCTTGTTGATGTCAATGCCGTACCAGTTGTCTCCTAGTGCTAGACTCCACTCGTACCAGAAGCCCGTCGTCAGCACGATCCACGGCACGCCGGTGTCCTCAACATCCTGTATACGCCGTATAAACCCGGTCCCAAGGATGGGATGTGGCTCGCCCTCGCCTCTAGGGTCGACGCCGTGAACGTTGGGCATGATATAGGCCACGCCAGCCTTGGCGGCCGCCCTGACAACCTTGCCGTGGACTTCCTCGGGCACAAGCACGCCGAGCGAGATGACAAGGAACTGCTGGCCTTTGAGGGCTGCGATCATGCTCTCCTCGCTGTCATAGTCGATCTCAACTACCTTGACGCCGGCAGGTATCTTGCTGGTGCTGCCAGCGCGCGTAAGTGCCGTGACATTGTGCTTGTTCGTCTTGAGTAAGGCGTTTGTGAACGGTTTGCCAATGTGGCCACCGGCCTATGTTTGTGTTAGTAGGTGGCATCGACTACTTTGTCTTGTTTTATGCTTTTCTTTGGGGAATATAGGGCAAACACGTACCCCAATAATAGCGATGTTCTTAAGATGAGCAGCCATGAGGGCGTTGACTAAGTGCCGTTAAGAATTGGTATGTTTTGTTTTTAACAGAAGGTACAGAGAATGCAATGGATCAGAAGTTGAATAATCTAAGAGGTCGGACATCTATACCAACCAAGGGGAAACAACATTTATAAAGCATAGATCTGACAGTATCAACGGCTTTAATGGAGTTGAGTTGCGCGAATGGACTTAAGTTGTGCAAATGGGGTAGTTGTGCGGATGGAGTTAAGTTGCCCTAAAGGAGTTAAGTTGGGCGGAGTTTCACATGTTCTATAGAATCATGAGCCTTTCGGCTCAACTTTGGCCCTGTTCGGTCCAACATTGCCCCTTTTATTGGCTGAATACGTATGGATAGTAGTATATGTCGTCAATATTCAGGCCAACGTTCAATACCCAATGTTAGAAATGAGAATATCAACTACACAGTCACGTGGCGAGTGGTGGCGAGTCACGCTTCACACCCTTTCCCTTATGGGAACACCAGCTATATATGTATGGGCATACGCCCACCCATATGAGCTGGTCATTCAATACACATTATACTATTTCACCAGAGATTATTAGGGCTTGCCAAATTCTGCTCGACCTCGTGATATTCAGAGGGATTTGGAAATCCTCTTGACTACCTAGGTAGTTTGACAGAATTCGGCAAGATATGTGTCCAACCAATATATCCTTACACCATATCATGTTAAAGGTGCAAACCTTGGTTGCTGCGTTGCTCACTCCAGCAGCCCCAACAATCCCAGCATACTTAGGAGGCCGAGAAGGCGAAGCCTATGAATCATTGGGTCACATGGATGATTTGGAGACTCACAATTGGATTACAAGCCAGGGCGTACCGGAGAAGAAATCACTACTCGGTACTCCGAAGTTTTGGAGGACTTTCAAAGGTGGCGTGATGTCGAACATTGTAAAAAGTGAGACAAGGTTGATAGGAATTGAGTGGTGGGTGAAATATGCGATTGTGCAATATCAAGTTTCGAGAACGGAAGTGTAAGGCTGGCGTAGCGATATACCCAGGTAATGGATGATCATAGAAGAAATAAAGTAAGGGACTTGGATTATTGGGAGCAAGATCAAGGTCCATGTATACTTTTGGCTAGAATCACATTTGCAGGCTTATGGCCGTAATGCAGCGCAAGTGGCTCGCAAAGGAGATGGAAAATTTGGGATTTGAGAAATAAGAAGATCCGACAAGAAAAACCTGGTTCTCCATAGGTTCGTCTCCAGGCGCATAGATGTAGAATCAAAAAGACCAGGTTTCTGGGCTAGTGCTGCTCCAGATATATTCAGGACTTGAGACAAGAGTAGGGTGCTGGCTACTTGGAGATCGCAACTTCAATATGACGAAACATGATATATAGCTGATACTGGTAAAATAAGTGAAGCAATAATGTGACAAGCTGCAGATTTCTCGGCCGTTGGTAGGTTTGCACGGGTTTGATTATGGTGACTTGCGGGGTAGATGCATATGCACGCCATGCCATGAGACCTAATCATTTTGGAAGCACCATAATCCATCACTATGATACAATGTTTCTCATAACAAGTTTCCATCAGAGTCATGCTCAGGCATCGAATCCCAGTCTTCTGTGAATCCGTCAATCTTGTCCAACAAAGAACCCTCAGCGGGCTTCCTTCTGTTCAACCCTTCATCCCATTCCACCCCGTGGTATTCATCCGCAAGGAAGGAGTCATTATCCCAAGGAAGACCAGCCTTCCAGCCGTGACTTGTGAGCCCTCGAATGAACTCACCAGCTGACTGCAGATGTTGACTCTGATCCGTGCCCTTTCCTCCAATCCATACATTTCTGAGCCGCATTTTCTCCACGTTGGCAATGTGCTCGATGAGATGCGCTTGCATCGGTGTGAGGTGGCGGGTCCGAAATAGAAGATCGTCATCCGTTTTGTCGAGTTCGCTGAATTTGCGCAGCATCTCTGGATGATCCGGAGCCCAGATGATCAAGTCTTTCATTCCATTCTTCAGTGGACGCAAAATTGCAACCCAGACTGCCCAAGGATGTTTGACCCACCGGCCGTCCTTTTCTTCCCACGTCTTCGTCCAGTCGCAGAAGAGTCCAATGACTTGCGTGTGTGGGAGAGGCTTCTGTGGTTCGGGATGAATCCACGAGGCGAGATCCTTGAAATATCCTGCTTCAGGGAAGTTCTTAAACCTTCGCTGAACCTGCTTATCAGAGAATGCAATGGGCTGCATGTCCAAGAACCAATCGTCCCTGTCACTTCGGCTTCCATACGAGAATACTAGCATAGTCAAGAACTTGCACATCTCATCCGCGCTAGTCCATTTATGAAGTCGTGGTGGAGGAATGGGGCTGTCGGCATCGATTTTTTTGATCACCTTCAGAGTTGGAAATTGATATCCGACCCCAAGGGCTTTCGTTTTGTCAGGCTTGAGGCTGCTTGCGTGGAGTACTGGCTTTTTGAAGACCCGATCGAGTGGAATACCTCCGTGACTTGGAGACGCGTGCTGGCTGTTGACTTCTGCCTCATCGTCTGACTCGATATCGATAGCGTGGGAAGAATTGTCGCGCCCTCGATGGGAATGCCGGCGTTTTGAAGCACGTTGCGCGGGTGCATTATCAGCACTCCTTTTGCGACTGTCTTGAGATCCACGTCTAGGCATGGTGGACTTGGAGATGTGGGATGGGCAGAATAAGTGGAAGAACACTTCAAAGATCTTTTGAAAACAAGTTGGCGAGGTTTAATCTTCTCCCCGGCCATGATTGCTTTTGGGTATATCTCGCGTTTCATATCCTTGCACTTGCAAGTTGCGGCACATATCCTGACACTTGTCGAAAGATTAAGCAATGTACCTGGCGTGCTTCCAGAAATAACGCGAAACACATAGATACTAGCAATAGATCAGATGGAAGAATTGTGAATATCTTCGTAAAATTGCTGCTGCTCTGTCGACGTCGACGTTAGGAAACCTCGGTTGTGGAGCGGCAGCCCCTTTTCCAGACGCTAAGACTAAAGAAGAGATAATTTCAGCGTGAGTCCCGAAGCGGCCAAAACCATGCGATTTTTCATCTCTCATCTAAACATCACCAACATCAACCTTCGCACACCTTGTGCTGTTTCTTTCAAGTCACTCATTTGTGCTCGTTCTGTCTTTATCTTTTCTCTCGCGCTGTAGTCATAATGCCTTCTCATCGAAAGAAACAGACCCCATCGCAGAAATCACCTCGATCATCAACGGGCACCCTCACGATTCTCGGCATTAGCGTCGCTTTGATATCAGCTGTCCTGTACTTTTTGAACTCACACTTGGAATGGTTCTACATCTTTTCCCCCTCGGAGCTTCATGACCTTTCTCTGCGTGCCATCAGCACCCATGGAAACGACACAGCCGCCGTCGTGGCGTTTATCGCCGGGGAGATGAGCGAGAAACACCCAGGAGGCTACGTGAATTTGGATCAGGAGTGGATTTTCAACAATGCTGGAGGGGCAATGGGTGCTATGTACATTTTGCACGCCAGTAAGTCATTGGATTTGAAAATTTAAGTCCATCACATGACCATACTGACTAATTCCAGGTGTCACGGAGTACCTGATCATCTTTGGTATATCTTTAGCCTGTATTGATAAGTTATGATCTAGCAACTAACAACATGAACAGGTACAGCTGTTGGCACCGAAGGCCACACCGGGCGTCACACAGCAGATGACTATTTCAACATCTTGAAAGGCACACAGCTCGCCTACACACCTGGGGCATTTGAGCCAGAGGTCTATCCGCAAGGGAGCGTGCACCATCTTGAACGCGGCACCGTCAAGCAGTACAAAATGGACGATGCGTGCTTTGCGTTGGAGTACGCAAGGGGTTGGATCCCTCCCATGCTGTTCTTCGGCTTAGCGGATGGTCTCACCAGTACACTTGACTTTCCGACGTTGTGGAGAACGAGTTGGGTTACGGGTAAACAGATGACTCTCAACCTGGTGAGAGGGAAGTTCTAGGCTGTTGCCGGTACTCAAGCTGGTATGCTTGGATTGTAAGACTAGGGGTTTGCCGTCGATGTTGGAGGAATTAGCTGTACATTATTCGGGATGAACTAGAGTGGGGAGTTTGTAATAGACTTGAGAGGCGCCTCCCGCCCCGATCACCCACAACTTGCACAGATCCAGTCAAACTGAAGGATAAGAATACTATGATCGCCTATGGTACACCACTGAACCACTTATCCTGTAACAACTCCCTCGCAGTTGGACGATCCCTCGGGTCCCACTTCATAACCTTCAACAGAAACTCCCTGTCCTCCTCCGTCAAACATTCATCCTCGATTAGTCTGAACGGTCTTTGCTTCTGGTTGTCTACGATGTATTTGGTAGCTGAGCCTAGAATTTCCCATCTGCTGTCATCATCCTTCGGAATGAGATCGAAATAAGACATGGGCACAGGCCCAAAGTGAGCCAGTTGTCTTATGAGGATGTGGATCAGATACTCTTCATCGTCAGCTGTAGCGTCTTTCGGGTCGGGCTTGAACATGTGCCAGTTGAGACCCCAAATAAGACTTATAAGCTATGGATAAAAACGTAAGCAGAGTTCAGACAATGTAATGCAGCCTTAACCCTGCTTGGTACCACATACCGTCGTGCCAAATGACCAAATGTCAGTCGATTGTCCCCATCTGAGTTGCATCATGGCCTCAGGGCTTCTGAAGATAGCTGCTCCCATATGCGGTCCGTCCATCCCGACCTTGAGGTACTCCTCGGGATCTATCCGAGTAACATCACCGAAATCAGCTAGTTGGACATCGGCAAAGCGAGATGATCCAGTGCCATAATTAACGAGAATGTTATCCGGTTTGATGTCTGTGAGTATACGAGTTAGTCATAGTGTTAAGATCTGATATGAAGTGGCATGTAAGATCTCAGTAAAAGTACGTACCAGTATGTGTATACCCCTCTTCATGCAAGGCCTGAATTGCTTGAAGTACTCTCTTTGCTACAAACTTCACATCTAAACCTTCTAGAGGCTTCACGCTTGATGCATGCAGTAGATTGTCATCCAAATGTTGCAAAATCAAAGATGGAGGATTTTCGGTTTCGTCTAGCACCTGGCGAATATACGGGCGAGTGCGAAACTGGTTCAGAATATCCCGCTCGTTGTCGAGGCGTCCTTGTGGAGCAGTCTTGATGATAACTTTCCCAGCGTGAGAGTTGCTTCTCTGGCAGTAATTAGATAGGTGAGCGTTGATTCTTGAGTGAGTTGGTGAAGTGATCTCACGTGGCAGTCCAGATGTCTTTTGCGACCTGCGCAGAGACGAAATAAGTTCCGAGTTTCCCTTCGAGCCGTTGGCCAATTTTTATGATAGCAGCCATTTTGAACTACATTTGAACTACACTCTTGCGTTGGAAGGAACGGTCAAAAGTAAATGGCGGAAGATGGGATAATGGTTGATCGATACAGTATTATGGCGCTTTGAATTTCTACTGTATATAGAAAGGGGTGTTTTTGTCACAGTTCGGTAGAGCATCAATACAAGAGGTTATATTGATTAAAAGAATGCGAAGAAAAGAGCTAGAAGTGCAGAAGCACGAAGTTGGGAATAACCTCAAAGCATGGACCAGGTGCATAAGCGAGCTCTTAGCGCTTTGCTTCATAACGGAACAGAAGCGTCCGCAGGCGAACGACGGTAAAACGCCCAGCATACAGGAGGGGTGGAATTGTTTCAGATTAGAGTATTACTTCATCAATTCCTACATTGTTTTACGGCCTTCCTCACAAAAGGACCGCCATTCATAAGCCCTTGAGTTTGCTGCATATGAAAAGCGGCAAATTAATCTTGTTGACTTTTAATGTCATATTATTCCAGGCACATAATATGGAGTGCCGCATTTTTGATCTATCGCGAGGCTTCTTCTTTTGATGGGGACGGCCGTAGAACACTGTAGGAGCCAAAGACATAATGATTTGAAAATTACTGGCTTCGCTTTGACCAACCCTCAACACCAAGAAACCCCCAAACACCAAGCTCATATATATATATATATAGGTGTAAGCATGCAGCAGACGGGACGCAGATAATCCCAAATAGTGTACAAGAATCCCAGACATGAACATCCCTAGATGCAATGATAGCAGGAGTTAATTGTGACCAGAATCAACGTCCTCGTTGGCGTTGGCGTTGTCGTCGGCGCTGACGACTCTGGTCACGGGCAGTCTTACGGGGAGGGCTGACGGCAGGAATCATAGGCTTTGAAGGACTAGAGAAAGCTTTCCTACAACAGGAGTAGTCATAGGCCTTCTGTACCGTCTGGTCAAAAGTAATGGCAGTCTTGCCGGGATATGGAATGAGAGTTTCGCTCATCTGGAATATCACCATAAAATGGCCAAATTCTGGACCGAGGCCGTGGAGGAAGCGCGTGGTGAGTTGCATATCGGTGAAAGGCGTCCCGTTCCATGATGGTAACTCGTCATTAATTGCAGATAGCTGAAAAGAGAAGTCCCTCACGTCTTCGCAATTTCCCAGAGTAAGGGTGAAAAGTTTGTTTGTGAGCCTCATGACCCTCCCCGAGTAAGCAGACGGGCTTGGACGGAGAACGTCCATCACATCGTATACCCGTTCTAATCTCTCGACTCTTGACAATTGATTCCCGCACTTATTCCGGATGACAATGCAAGCAGTTGCCTGCTTCGCCTCCCACTCTACTTCAGCTAAATCATAGGCTGTCTTTGCCCGTTTGTAATCTGTGGTCTTAGCTTTATGCTCTGCGCGGACAGCCTCGTCTGCATCATCCGGGACAGCGGCTACGACTGCTGGACAAGATGGCTCGTTTGTTTGCTGCATTGTAGCATCCAGGCCGTTCCATATGAGGCATGCTTCCACCCGGCGGTCGAATTCGAGCCAATTTTCGCCGCAGTAATCTAGATGAGGGATATTATCATAGAACTGATCGCCGAATATATCGCGGCTCCAGTTGTAAAAGCAGTCTTGATAGTCAGACATGGCGAGGGTTAGCTGGTTGAATTACTTCGGTTTGATCGGTGGGGGTAACGCTTCTTGACAGGTCTCAATTCGCAGCCCAATACGCAATTATGACAGTTGTGTTCGGAGAAGATACGGCATGGGCAGGTGCCATCCAGGTAGACTCGGCCAATGTAGGAGTGGTTTGTATTGGTATGAGCAGGGTATGTTGCAGGAGTGCGCGAGGAGTATTGGAGATTCGATCAGACGAGAATAGAGATGTTTTGTAGTCTCTGACTCTCCGCTAATGGCGTCTTGATGTGTATGGACAGGCTGTATATCGCGGTGTTTGTGGAGGTGAACGTGGTACGAAACCCAAGAGGTCCTATCTATTGAGCCCACAGTTAGTGATATCCAAACACATTTTTTCATTGAGAAAGAACAATTGAGCTGTTTCGCCCCACATCAGAACATGATGGATTAACCTCCATATAGCTAGAGGCATCTCCAATGCCACACTGTACTAGGCCAACTCTGTAAAGTTCATCGAAAAGCTGGCGTTCGAACGCCAGGTTGGCGTTTGCTCCACATCATGATGCTTTTCGTTT
>QGMI01000806.1:0-18414 GCA_007821535.1 Lachnellula occidentalis | reverse complement strand
AATCAATTATATATATATAACATTATAGACTATATATATATATACTATATATAGCTAATAGTCTATAGGATATCAAGCTTTATATCTATTAACCTGCTTACTAGACTTATAACTACTACTACTACTACTACTTTGCCTAGTCCTATAACTACTACTATACTAAGTCTTATACCTATTCTACCTCTTATAAATATAAGTTCTACTATCCTAAATTATAGATTCTAGACCTATAACTAATAGTATATAGCCTACTATTATAGCTATCCTACTCGTACCTCCTAGCTACTAATCTATTATAGTGGCTAGTCTACTAGCTCTTCTTCTACTCTACTAACCTAAACCTTATCCTAGCTATAATATTACTATAGCCTATAGCTTAAACTTTAAGGTATAGCTTAGCTAGGTAGCTAGTCAAATTATATCTTAAGTATATAAGTATTATATAAGTAGTAGTAGTCGCTAGACCTTATATATTACGACCCTAGGCTATTTTAGAAGAAGTTATACTAACTACTACTATAGTAGTAAAGGAAGTTACTATTTATTCTATAAGTTAACTATTTATTTTCCTTTAAGTTTATAGACTACTACTAATATATTATAGCTTCTAGGCCCTACTTCTATCTTTATAGGTCCTCCTACTACTACTACTATACTACTAGCTCCTTCTAGCTAACCTTTAGGCTATTACTTTTACTATACTATCTTAGTTATACTTAGTAAGTACTCTTTCTAATCTCTATTACTACTACTACTATCCTCTACTTGCTTTAAAGAGCCTACTTATAAATCTTACTACTTAGACCTAGTTATTCCTTATTCTTATATATCTACCCAGGTTGCTCCTAGTAGACCCTAAGTTTATAAGTACTTCCTAACTAATCCTTTATATGTTTTATAGATAATTATAATCTAATATAAGCTTGCTATACTACTATTTAGCTATTATATATACCTATTACTTTATAGTTCTATTTAGGAAATTAGTAGAACTATATAAGAAGGAAGTAGAAGTAGAAGAAGAGAAAGAGAAGAAGATCTAGAAGGTATAGGAATTAGAGCTAGAGCTAGAGCTAAAGGTAAGATAAGGATAATTGCTAAATATAGAATTATAAATCCTATTAAAAGTCTTTTACTTAAAGGTATATAATAGATAGGAATAAAAAGCAAATAATACTTATAAAAGAGTATACTATATAAGAAAACCTAAGTATTAAAGATTCTATAATACTTCTAGTTAGACTATATTAGTAATTATCTCTTTATCTAGAAGAAGAAGAGTCTATAGACTATCTATAGAAGATACCTATAAGACTACTATATAAAACTACTTATAAAAGAAAACCTACATTTATAAATCTATTCTAACTATATCAAAAGATTACCCTTAAGCCTTATTAATAGTTATTATAAAGTAAATATAGATTAGAAACTACTTATAAGTTAATATAAAGGTAAGTTCCTTTTTGCCTAAAGAGAGTTTAATCTAGAGAATCGTTTATAACTCTTTATTAAAGTCTCCTCCTAGTAGATAATCTTTAATATAATAGTTTTATAACTTTATAATAACTATCTAAGACTTATTATAAAGACCTTTCTTTAGATTCAGATTTTGTAAAAGTATTATAAGTATACTAACCTTTAGGCTTAGCTAGGAAGAAGGTAGAGATAGAAGATTAATACTTTATAAGTACTTAGCTAGAAGCTCTATAATCTCCTTCTTCTTAGCTAAATCTATATCTTAATTGAATTATAAGTCTATAACTAGCTAGGAAAGCAGTCTAAGATAATCAAATTCAGTTCTACTATAAACTAGTTAAGAGGTTAAAGAAGGATACGATTATAGAAAGGAGATTTAGTAGTAAGCAGATAGGAGAATAGCTTATCTAGATATATTATATAGATTAGGTCTATTATTATAGATATCTATAAGATATAATTAAGGATCTCTACCTTACTATTTAATATAGGCATATAAGAGAGCTTACTAATCTATTATATAAAGCTCTAATCCTATAGGCTAGTTACATTCTAGACCTATATATTTATCTATAAGTATAAGTAGTAAAGTTTTAGCTAGATAAATAAATGCTATAGATATGCCTTTATAATATTAGCCTATAAGCCTTATAGAATAACTAGTAAGATCTATATAAAATCTCTTCTAAGTAGAATAGGAATACTACTAAAGAGTAGATTATTTATAATAGACTATAAATTGATAAAAAGGTAATAGATAATCTTAAAGTAGTACTTATTATATATTAGTACCTTATCCTAGATAATTAGATTAACCTTTTTTAGTTTTATAGCTTATAAGCTTAACTTAGAAATAGAACTAATAGATGATTTATTTAGATTAATAAGAATCTTAAATATAAAGTAAGAAGTTTATCTATTTAAAAGAAGTAATATTATAATATTTATAGAAGCTATATAAAGTACCTATTTCTTTTAACTATAAAAGTAGTAATAAAGAGTCTTATAAAAAAAGGTCTTCCTAGTTCTACTAGGGCCTTAAAGGTAGAAGTAGGCCGTTTATAAGTTATTTATAATAGTCTAAGTAATTATCTAAAAGTATACTTACTAATCTATATTTAGCTATACTTATATCTTAGCTACTAGGCGTTAGCTTATAGCCTACTACTCCTATATGATTATATCCTAGTTTAGGACTAACTAATTAAAGATATTTTCTAGAAGGCTAATATTTATAAGAGAGTACTATAAGTCTATAAGGCTATCTATAATAGACTATAGACTATAGTTAGACTTTAGATCTATAAGAACTAAGAGGAAAGAAGTATATATATATTAAAGGTAGTAAAGCAAATCCTTATAGAAAGAAATATAGTAGTAGGTCTAGATAGCTAATAGGTTAGCAATTAGGTTCTACTAGTAAAAGCTTATTAGGAAAAAGGTCTATAAACCTTATCTAGAAGTAAAGATAACTGCTTTATTAAAGTAGTTATACTATTCTAGATTATTTTCAGCTAGCCTATAGGCGATATAGGCTATATAGTATATTAGGTAATAGATACTATCTATAAAATATAGGTCCTTAAAAGACTAGAGCCTATAAACTTTAGTTAAGAATAGCTATAAGTAGAACTATTCGCTTAAAATCAGACTATAATAATATATACGGCTAATCTTTATACTTATACTTTACTAGTATACCCCCTATATATACGCCTTATTATCCTATATAAATTAACCTAGGAACTCTATATATAAGTACTACTAGCTATCTATAAACTATTTATTATAGAGGAAGAATACTATTAGCTTTATCTAAGACTATTTAAGCTTAGCTATAAGCTATATAGGTATTAAATCAGGCATAAAGTAAACTGCCTACTTTCTAGGAAAGTAAACTAGAAGGTACTTAATAGGTAGAAACTACTTATATATATAATATTTAAAGATCTACTAGACTGCTTCTAAGGGCCTAATATACTACCTAGAGACGTAATAGGTAATCTCGTTATTTATAGTACTAACTATAGCTATAGTATAGTCTATGCCCTTATAGATATATTTATAGATATACTTAATAGCTTAAACTATAGTATATATCTTAATATTTAGATAATAGCTATATTTCTAGAGAAGCTATAGGTTCTATAGAATAATCTAGTAGTTATTAAGTATAACTATTTTATCTAAGTAGTTTAGCTTTAGGACTATAATAGTATTACTATTATTCTAGTAGTAGTATTATAGGTAACTATCTTTATAGATAACTATCTTAAGTAAAAACGGCTTTAAGAAGCTCTTACTATAGACTAATAGACTATTAGGAGACGAATAGACTATATATAAAGTATTAGGATTATACTTTCTATATAGTCTATGAATCATATAGCCTATAACTGCCTTATAGAGCCTAGGACCTATTTCTACTAGAAGAAGCTTAGTATAAATAATCTTATTAACCTATTTAGCTATAATAAAAGGCGTTTTAGCTATAAGCTAAAGAAGAGTATATATATAAGGTAGACTATACTTCTAGTACTCAACTAAGTATATATAAGCTCAATATAGACTAAGAATACCTGCCTTAAGATCTATAAGAAATACTATAAACTTTAGATAAAAGACTTAGGTAATTAGGTCTAGGCGATTAGTTAGTTACTAACCTAGAATCAGATTCTTAGTTATCTCTTTCTAGTAAGAATTAGCTATAAATATAAGAAAGAAGGTTAGTATCTTATAATACTATATAATAGCTATTAAGTCTTAAAATAGCTATTATATAAAATAGTCGCTACCTATAAAGCGTAATAATAGGATAACCTAATAGCCTAACTAACTAGTATCAAGATCTATAGCTACTAACTAGTCCTATAGCCTATTATAAACGTCTATATAGACCTAATCCTAATAATTATAGAGCTAGTCTAGTTCTATAGCCTTATAAGAAGTAAATGTATCTATATAGTACTACTAAAAGAAATAGCTAGTATAGAAAAAGGATAAGAATTCCTACCTATAGATATAAAGATAGAAGTAATAAAAGGGATACTATTTAAGATAGGTCTTCTTCTACTAATACTAATTAGACTATAAGTATATATTATAATACTAACTATAATTACTATTTAGAAAGAGAAAGATATAATAGAGAGATATATATATAATATATATTAAGCTAATATAGTTTAGTAGCTATTTATTTCTATAAGAGTTATAGACTATAAGAATAATATCCTAATAAGAGGTATCTATATATTTATCTAATAAAATAGTAGTAACCTTATTACTAGTTAGTAGGTTCTTCTAGTAATAGTTAGCCTTAATATCTATAACTAGACGTATTTATAGATTAATCGCAAGCTGAAACTAGCTACTAGTAGGCTTAGCTAAGCGCTTATAGATAGTCTAGTAAAGTAGTAAAAAAGGATTATATTTTATAAGTATATATAAAAGCTTAAATAGAATAGTCTAGTTAAGATATAGGTATTAGTCTATCTATATATCTATAGTATATATTAAATCGTAAAAGAAAAGCTATATAAAAGTAGGTATAGTACTATTCTCTAACTATAATAGGCCTTATAGATATAAAAGGTTACTATAGATCTAAAAGTACTTGATTCCTTCTTAGAAACTAATCTACTTATCCTAATTATAGCTAATTAATATAAATACTAGAATAGAATTATACTAATAGATATCGGTCTAGAAGCTATATGCTTATATTATTTAGCCTATAAAAAGTGCCTATAACTTATATAGAAGAGGCTATAACTACTATAGCTTTCTATTTCTAAGTATATAGTATAAAGAGAACTATCTATCTTATATCAACTTGCTTCTCTAGTAGACTATCTAGTAGTACTTATATTCTTCTATAAAAAGACTAATATAGTACTCTAGTAGTAGAGGGTTGAAATTTGATATAAATATAATAAGAGAATAGATAGCTGTCTATTTAGTATTCTTATAATTCTTTCTTATCTATTCCCTTTATACTATTTAAATTTCCTTACTTCTTACTACTTAGGCAGCTATATATTCTTCTAAAAGGAGGTTAGAGTCGATTTATAGATACCTAATAGGCTATATATTATTTATATTTGACTCCCCTATCTCTTTAACTATTTATATCTAGCCTAATTAAGTCTAATAGATATTTAGGTCTATATTTAAAATCTACTACTACTATTAGTAGTCTTATAAATAGAAATTAGTTAGTAAGAGCTAGTAAAAGAAAGGGAGAGTATATATATAGTACTATATATATATTATATATTAACTACTACTACCTCTTAGCTATAAAAGGAAGTCTATAATAGAGTATATCTAATTATAGTAGATATACTACTAAGTAGGAGAAGAATCTATATCTATATAGATAGATAGTAAAGAAATAAGAAAAAGAGAGGAAGAAAGGAAGAGAGGAAGAGAGGAAAAGAAGGTAAAATGAAAAAGATATAAGGCTTATAAAATTAAAGGCTTATATTAAAGGTCTAAGCTAAAGATACCTAGTATAGATTATAGATAGAGAATTTTAATATAGATATAATCTACTAATACTTAGACTATTTATAAGATATCTACAAATTAAACCTATTATAAAGAGAAAATAAGAAGAGAAAAGGAGTAGGAAAAAAGAAGTAAGAAAATGCTTAGATAGATTTCTAATAGTCCGTTTTCCTCTAATCGCTCTAACTCTAACTCTAATCACACTCTTACTATGAAGCGACTCTAATCACACCCCTACTGCCAAATTCGGGACCACTCCAGCTCTATGTAGTAATATATATAGATAGATAGACTACGCCCCTCCCCTTCCCTACCCCTGAAGTCCTCGGTTAGAGGCTTTGCCTCTTTTAGGCTAGAGCCACTTGATCTTTAAGCGAGAAGCTTTGCTGAATCATCTGTTTCCCCAATCCCCTGATCACTCCGATCACTCCGAATTTCCGAGTCTATTCGCGAATATCTCAAGCAACAATCTTCCTTCTATTACTGGCCGATTACCCTTCATCAGGAATAAGGATGGATATGGAAAGCCCATGGGAAGTCGGTCCCACAGCGCCGCTACAGCCACAACAGCCCCAAGAAAACCGGCCAAAACCAACAGTTGCATGCCTGAGATGTAGAGACCAGAAGCTCAGATGCAATCGCGAGCTGCCTTCGTGTATACGGTGTCGCAAACAGAGAGCCGCGTGTACTTACCCCTCGCCACCAGATCGGAAGCGTATTGCGCAAACGAGAAGTCGCCCGAGGGCATCGTTAGTGAATAGCGCAGAGCATGACCATCGGTCTGGACCTTCTACAAATGCAAATCCCAGAACCGAAAAGACTGATGAAGACGACAAACTGCCTCCTACGGAAGTTGGGTTACTACTTCTAGAAATCTACTTCAAGCGCATCTATAATGCCACCCTCTTATTCCACAAGAGCATTGCTTTTCAGCTCTATATGCAGAATGATATACCGGACTACCTCCTCCGCGCCATCTTTGCCCAAGCAGCAATCTTTTTGAAGCATGTCGATGCCAGTTCGCCATATAAACAATGTATCAATATACTTCCCATGCATACACTTTTCGAGAAATCTTGGCCATGGGCACGTTCAGCGAGTAGGGAAGTCCTCTCCCAAGCCGATGAGCCTACGATCCTTAGGATGCAAGCTCTTCAGGTTTTGCAACTCTATTATTTCTCCCAGGGCGAGACTCAACGGGCCATTATCCACGCATCTCTAGCCTATCAACAAAGTCGGCTCCTCGGTTATGATATGTTATACGAAGATTTTACTTCTTCTTCTTCTTCGGTGAACCGCAGTATGCAGTTCGATCGCGAAATGAGAAGACGAATCTTTTGGGCTAATTGGTGTAGTTTTTGCATTGGTAGTACACAATTGGATTCCTCCAGGGCATGTGAGAGCGTGGCAGGTTTGCCTCTACCGGCAACATTTGAGAAAGGAGGGTCGGTCCAAGGAGTGGAGCTCAAGCTGGGCCAGAAGATGGAAGTTGACTGGAAGGTGAGCAGTGAGACCTGTGCGAATTACGATACCACAGTTTTGTCGTCGGGTTCATTGATGGCGGAACTGGTCAAGCTTATGGGAATATGGTAAGTTCGTTTTATGACTCTGGCATAACTTTAGCCGTGTTACACCTCATGGTATTTACTTGCATGTGATTACGAAGCCAGCTAAATTATCATCTCCAAAGGACCAAAGTGCAGGCTTTCATTTCCGATTCATCTACGCGCTCGAACTCTCAACGAACTTACCAGCTCGACGAACTAGATAAGCTATTCTGTCCAATCGAACGCTCTATTCAGCTACCCCTTACCGATCTCTGCTCTCAAGCAGAATTTTACGATGAGAGCCCCGAGCTTCTCACATCTATCTGCTCCATGTATTATCTAAGTCGACTCCTCCTGCATATGTCTATGGTCCCGATCCTCTCGGACTGTCCTACGGAAGCGCCAGCTTCAAGTGGATCGGTGCGATACAATTCCGGGATGGTTCTCCAGCTGGCAACAGAATTTTCGGAGCTTCTACAGCAGTTTGTTGTAAATGATCTGGATATAACAAAGCTGTGGCCCTTTGGCGGTTACGGGGCTTTTGTAGCAGGGAGCGTATTTCTGGTACGTATTTCGCGGTACAAATGACACACCCCTTGTTTCTATTACACGATAAATGGTAATTTCCAATTAATGACATTTGATCAAAATATCAGAGGTCTATTTGCAGTATCAAGCGGGTGGCAGTGTCTCCAAAGCTGTTATTTCACGTCTCAAGCGTACTAATTAATCTAATAGAGATACGAGAGTATGATGCAGACGGACAGATCTTCGGACAAATCGGTGGAGGTTCCTGGGCCCAATTCAGAGGAAATGAAGAATCTTCAAATGGTGTTAGGAGTCCTGGCCATTTATTGGAAGCCATTACGCAAACTGGTACGCCTCGCTTTATTCCATGACCTAGAGCTAGCCTCTTTCTCCTTGTATCTGCCTGATGCTAATATTGAGAAGGCGATCAAGCTTTGCAAAGCAATCCACGATGGTCAATGCAAGGACGCAGACTTGATCGCTTCACTTATATATCCGTGTAACATACATCGCCTTGCAGAGGAAGAAGCTCTCACAGTTTAAGACGCCTCCGACTATGGGATGAACCTGGGCGGTTTGATTGGAAGGGTTGGGGAAGGGGGTGTTTATCTCAACATTCACGTCTACCGGAGAATGGAATCCATCGCCTATCCCAACTTTCAAATCTACCTGAAGAGGAGATTCTACACCAAAATTCCCTCGGCAGAGACGTCAACGAATCCTTGTGCGGTCCGAAGTAAGCAGACCACGGGTATGGAGGTTATCCAAATAATCTGCATCACTTTCTCCCAATCCTGCTTCTTACACCACTCTTCGAAACAGAACCTTTGTCCCGCTGCGAGAGGCTGGCTAAAGATTGCCAGAAATGGGAGACGCTGAAAATGGCAGATGCCCCCTGAAGGCAGCGTCAAATGAGGATGGATCGTCGAAATCACCCGCCACCATTCTGACTCCAAGTGAGGCATGGGAAAATGCAGCCGACGATGGATTTCGAGTGGCGCCACGGAGGGCGTATAGTGAAGGCACCAAGAACGACAAGAAGAGGCTTTTCCGAAGACATGTTAGTAGGCTGTGAGAAAGAAGTGATGAGATTAGAGTTTGTGGGTACGTGCTAGCTTTAGATAAACTACAGCTTCTTCACTGCGACGAACGAATATCGCTCCGTGCTATACTTGTTCGACTAACAATCGGGCCAAGTCATATTATGAGATCGTTGAGGTCCGAGTCAGCCTAGTTCCCTCTGGGTCTACTACCCCCCTCGCCTCACGCTTACCCCTTTCGGCAGCTTCGTTACCCATGAAAGCCACACTGCACGTGAATTATAAAAGTATATACATCATCTGCTTGAGATGTGAGCATAAGCCCCGGGGTCTGATTTTCAGCTTATCGCTTACTAGTAGCTCTGATTTATATATGCCCACAAGTACTTATAAGAGTGGGGGTTTATCCCATATATTAAGTCACGTGAGATTATCTTCAATGTGCGACCCAATCGAAATCTGCTGACAAGTCTAACGCGCGGAAGGGAAGCAGAGCCCCGCGACACGTTATCGAGTGTGATGCAGCAAGGAGAAGTGGGCACCTCCGTTCGACATGGCCTGGATCGCGCGAGGACCAAAAGGATACGTCCAGAACTCCCCAGAAGGCCAAACGGCCTCCGTTCCAGCGCTCGCCACCCACCGAGGCGAACTCTGGTGTCTCTGGAGTGATCCATTGGGAGCCCTCTACTATGCAATTGGAGACAACAGCTCCTTTCAACCCCGTCTTCAATTTCCCGACCAAGGAATCCCCGTCCTTGCCGAGCTCCTTGGAACGCTGCACGCAATCATTATCCGGGACTCGACTGTTTTGGCGCACTATGTATACGATGATTTGAATCGGCAGTGGACGGTCCTTGCTTTGCTTGATAGCCAGGCTGGGTTCTATTCGCATACTACTCCAGCGCTGGTTGCTTTTCATAATAAGCTGGTTTTGGTGTTTATTCAAGATATGAATTTGTACTACTCGATCTGGTCTATTAACCCTCGGGATGACACATCAGTCTGGTCGCCGCCGCAGGAAGTAAGTGGCATCAATCAGGTTGGAGGGATTCCCGCACTATTTGTCCTAAAAGGAGTTTTGCATGTCCTCTGCGCCTCGAATGACAGTACCAGGGAGATCTTGGGGTTTGCCTATTCCTCTGCCGAGGATATCTGGAACTCTTGCGATGATGTGAGTGAAGGGAAAGCTGCGTCTGGGGTCTCGGCTACATCCTATGGTGATAGTGTGTTTCTGGCTTTTCAAGAAGATGGACCAGACGATACTTCTCATCTAATATATATCAGCGAGTTCAAAGATGGTCGATGGAGTCCGCAACAAACAGTAGCAGGTCAAGCATCGGCTAGTCCACCTCAGCTTTCTGTTCTGAATGGAAGGATCAACTGCATATTCAACGCCAACGACGAAAGCAAGGATCTTAGGTGGTATTCAAGATCGCTTCTTGACTACTCATTGAGTTCGTGGATGGGTGGCCTTGCGGACGTAACGCCTTTGAGTGCTTTGACAATTCCTGGGACGCACGATAGCTGTGCGGAATCCAACATCCCCTTTGTCAGAACTCAGTATTTGTCCATCACCAAGCAAATGGAGGCTGGGCTTCGCTTTCTGGATTTACGCTGCCGGGTTGACTCTGCTGGAGATCTCTACATGTACCATGGGGGCATTCCGATCAACTTACCGATGTACTTGTCATTTGATACGGTCATGAATGAAGTATTCGACTTCTTCGAGAGGGGCGCATCAGATCCTACCGAGACCGTCCTCATCTCTATCAATAACGATGATACATCTGGAAAAGAACCGCCATCAGTCTTTTACAATGCTGTGAAGAATTACATCGACAAGACATCAAGGTACCAAAACGGCCAGCCTCGATGGATTACCAACCGAACTACTACCCCCCTAGGAGAGGCTCGCGGAAAAGCCGTGCTCCTCCGACGATATGCAGCCGATCCAGACATCGGCCCGTCGGAATTGATTGGCATAGATCTAAGCGGATGGCTCAATGATAACCCCGACTTTACACTTCAGACCCCCGACAACGTCACAGTGACCTTACAAGACAAGTGGAAATACTCCGAGGTCATACCGCTTCTAGATCTCATCTCCAGCAAATTCAACTTCGTCTCCAACATGCTGCAAAAAGCAGCTAGTGGCCATCCAGAGCATTGGTTTCTGAACTTCATGAGTGCGGTTGGAGACCCGGCGGAGAAAGGGGAGATCGCAGAGTCTCATTGGATCGCGGTGGGCGCGCATAGCAAGATCATTGGGGACTTTGTACAGGGCATGAATCGGACTGTTCGGCAGAAGTTTGAGTGGGATTCTGATGCCAGGTATGGAGTCATTGCCATGGATTATCCTGAGCTACCTAAGGTTCGTCTCTTCAATTGTGCCCACGCTTTCGCCATCTGTCTACGAGACTTAGCTCCTATGCTGATGAGCTCTTTGGAAACCCCTGTACTAATTTGGATATAGGACTCCGATTTGATTGCTTGGCTTATTGGTACGAATATGTAATATATCTCGCTGGAGTTAGCAATTTCCACGTGACCCTCCTCGACCGTAGCATTTTGAATATGACTATGTACCTCAATATCGTGCTGCAATATCGTGCTGGACATGCATACCTTGGTAGCTCAAATGGACAAGACATGAAAACGTTGCATTGAGCCTCTGGTTACGGACAGGTAGTAAGGAGAGGCTGTTTATAGTATCAAATAAACATATCACTGCCACATACGACCATAGACTGATAGGACTAGGAAGTCCACTGGTCGCTTTTCAGGCTGAATCCAGCGTGCCATAGAATTACTGGCGATTGGTCGTCCCCCTCCTTCGCTAAAGCAGTCTGCACACACCAGGGCCAGGAATCAGATTTCGCGTGACACCAAGCACTCAGCAAATGGGGGAGTGCGGGTGAACAAAAATAGGTGCTTCTTGACCCCAGTGGTAACTTGGAAGCATCCAATGTTTCATTCAGCATTCCTAGCCCTGGACCCCCTCCCCAAATTAGCAGCGCGCATGAGGTTGCGGCAAAGCAAATCCTGACGGCACGACGATTGCAACGCTCTAAGTTGCTCGGTAGGATTTCTGACCGTCCTGTCCTACCTGTCTGGATGTCAGCATATAGCTTTCGTACCACTATAATAAGCCTAAACTCCAGGTTTCCTCAGCTGTTGTTCTAACAAGATCATACACAATCTCTCTGCTTGTCTACCGTTGTCGTCAAAATGCAGGAAGATCGCTATGCGATTACTATTGCCATGGGCATTTTCATGGCTCTTATCGCCACAATAGCCGTACTGTTGCGCTTTGAGGCCCGTCGAATTCGAAGATCGGGCTTCAAGATGGATGATTACCTGATCGTCTTAGCTTTGGTATTCTGGCCTGCTGTGTATTAGGTTCCGAGTTTTGATACTGACATGGCGATAGGTCTGTCTCATGGGTCAATGCGCTTGCAATTTGGTTGGTAAGACATTCTCGGTCTTTGCACCCCCAGGAAAATACTGATTGGTTGTCTAGGAGCATTTGCTGGCAAGATGGGTACTCATAATTCCCTGTCTATGACGACGCCGAAGGAAGTTCTAAAAGATCGGGCGCTTCTTCGGTCTAAGGTATCTTTGAATTCAATCAGGTTGCTAAAGCATCACTGACGGTATTCTCTTGACAGGTCATCTGGGCGTTGCAACTATTGACTACACTGAGCCCGGGATTCACTCGCACAAGCATCATGTTCTTCTATCGCCGAATATTTGTTGGCCGAGCCACGCAGATCAATGTGTGGATTTTTATTGCTCTTAATGTTATGTGGACCATTGGATTCTTCTTTGGAAACCTATGCAAGTCTTCCCTCCAAATGATGTGGCCAGAAATCTAATTCCATCCATAGTGGGCTGCATACCAATCAAAGGAAACTGGCTACCTGATCCAACTGGAAAATGCGTCAACTTCTTCGAGTTATACAAGAGCATGGTCATCACAGATGTGATTCTGGACGGTCTTGTTCTTCTAATCCCCGTATATCCAGTCTACAAGCTGCAAATGCCAGTCCGACAGAAGATCATCATCCTCGGCATTTTTTCACTCGGCAGTTTAGTTATAATCTCAGGGATATTCCGAGTCATAGCCATGTACGCTGCTATGAATATGCACCCTGACCGGACTTACGTACGCGCACCTGCATTCTACTGGGCCACGATAGAAGTTGGCGTAGGGATTGTCAGCGCCTGTCTCCCGACTCTTCGCCCGCTCATCAGCAAGAAGGGACCTGAGACTATGATCCGCACATTTTCACGCAAGATTGCCGGATCATTTTCGAAGACCAAGGCTTCTTCGGAAGACTACTCGATGGATCACCGGCCGAGTCAAGGGAGCGAGGCTGGGTTCGTTTCTGTCCCTTCTTCTCATGGAGAAAAGACGCACATCTACGAAGGTCCGCCGGCCTCGACCTCGGTGCAGAAAAATAAGATTGAGGCTACAGAGAATATATATCCAGAACCTCCCTTCGATGGGATCCGGGTGGAGCGGAACATTTATCACAACTCACAAACTTGCGAGCACGTTTAACTCGACCAGACAAGCAGTTGAAAAGGATTTCTTTGGAACAATGCTGGCGGAATGCCAGTGGCTTCAGTCACTTCACATGCGCGAATGTTTTATGGAGTATCGAACTGTCTCTTCAAATCTATGTAATAAAGAAATGAGAATTGCTTATAGCCTCGCTTTTGCAGGAGTACATTTGAGAATAATTTTTAGAGAATGAATGGATACAGCTGGTGCAGTAGAGAAATCGATGTTCAGTGGTGGTCTGCTTGCAAGGGATTTCCGATTATGCACGCAATCAAATTGGTAACAACCGATTCAATTCGCATTTATTGTATGTACCTACAGTACCTATGCAAGACAGGCCGAAGATCTGCACATGGGGGAGGGGCAGCACATAGCACCCCGCTCTTCATGACTGCTCGGAAAGAGAGCAAATGGTAAGACTGTATGTAGGTCCTGCACAGCATAAGCCCAATGTTTGGGCTGATATCCTACAGGTCTGCTCGGTATATCCATGTCTTGTGCGAGTCGCGACACACCTCCCTCTTAGAAAATCACTCTGTTACACAGCAGTTGGCTGACTAGTCTTGGCGTGCAGCGTGCTCGGGGTTGACAATCACGCTGCAGGACATGCACAACAGAAATACAACTTCAATCTTCCGAGTTCCTACATACACATCCTTACTAGTATGTATAGATGCATCTGCATCTTTGCACAAGGGACCGCAATAGCAGAGGCGGTGCCTGCCGGACTCACATGCTAAAGCCTCAGCCTCATCTGCTCTCTTATCTACAGTTCCTTTTTCAGTGTTAAAACGCGTTTTGATTTTGAAAGAATCCCAGACGCTTGGTCTGTCAGCTGCTCTTCTCAATGGCATCATCTAGAATATTGGAGCTGGCCAATGATATCGGCAAGTTCACTTCACTTATCCACGACCATCTTGCGTTACATGACCTTCAGTTCCCATCATTCAACCCAGATACTCCAGGAACTTTGCCTGACGAGCTTCTGAAAGCTCAAGATGCTGTTCTTGATGCCACGGCTGAGCTACATGATTTGCTTATGCCACCAATAAGTGCTTTACACATCAACGGCAATGTAAGTCCCCTTCTTCACGCATGCAGCATGCTCTGACATTTGGTGGCTCGTAGGCGCAAAATCTTGTAAGCATGAACGCCATCTGTCGTTTTGACATGGCCAACAGCTTCGAGCCTGGAGAAGAGACCTCTTTCCCCCAGATAGCAAAGCATGCGGGACTTAGCGAGGCGGTCACGAAAAGTCTGCTGCGCCATGCTATGACTTTGAGGATATTTTGTGAGCCGAAGAAGGGCGTGGTTGCTCATACCGCGCGCTCTGTACTTTTCAGAGAGCCACAAATCCAGAATTTCATCAGCACAGGTCTGGAAGAGATGACACCCGCTACTCTGAGGGTAGGTTAATTGCAAGGACACAATCAAGAGACGAAAGAATGCTCATGATACTAGACCGTAGACGCGCTTCAGAAGTGGTCACTGTCAGAAGAGCCAGCAGAAACGGTAAGAAGTGAAATTCTCCAGACGTCAAAAGCTTGGAGAGCATTTTTATTGACATGTTATATTTAGGGGTTTGCGCTCGCCAACAACACCAATAAGCCAATATATAAAATACTGGGAGATGATCCTGTACGGGCCAAGAGATTCGCAGATACAATGAAGGTATTTACAACAGGAAAGGGCTTTGAGACATCACATGTCATTTCTGGCTTCGATTGGCAAAGTCTAGGAGCTGCAACGGTGGTGGATATCGGCGGTTCACGGGGCCACATCAGCATTGCCCTAGCAATGCAATTCCCAGCTCTCAAATTAGTTGTTCAGGATTTCGAGAGTACGGTCAAAGGTGCCGAGAATGATGTGCCTGAGTCTGTTGTGGCGCGAGTGAGCTTTATGGCGCACGATATCTTCAAGGAGCAGACGGTTGTGGCTGATGCCTACTACTTCCGTTGGATTTTCCATAATTGGTCGGACAAGTATTCGATCAAGATCCTGAGATCGTTGATTCCGATTCTTCGGCCAGGTGTGCATATTATCATCAACGACGTGTGTATGCCTGAACCTGGAATGATGGCTGCGTGGAGAGTAAAGGAGTTGAGGTATGCTTGATCATTAATATTCTTTGTTCTTATTTATTTATGTATACTGAACTTTGACTTTAGAACATTTGATCTGGGAATGTTGGCTATTCTTAATGGACGTGAACGTGATGCTGAAGAGTGGAAAGATTTGTTTGAGCGTGCGGACCCTCGCTTCCATTTCGAAGGAGTCACTCAGCCTGAGGGATCTAACTTGGCCATGATAGCAGCTTCTTGGTCAGGCTGATAATCAACTTATATATGTGTGCAGCAGCCGGAGTGATGCCATTTTTTTTACAAAGAAACATTGTTGATATTCTCTCGTTTCAGTCTGTCATTGAGTCTCATTCTTAAACGGGAGTCCACTCTCAAGTCTCACGGCCCCATAGATACCAGTAATATCTGCGTCTTCCCCAGCCTGATCTTCTACCACCTTCAAGTGGTCAACCGCGGCTTCATATCCTTTAACTGACGCACCCGACGACTTCGCTAGTTCCAGCACATGAGCCGTGAGTTTCAAGGCTTTGGAAACCTCAACAATGGGCTATCACTATACAGTCAGATGGGATCCTGGGAAATATTCTGCAATTGAAGAAAGACCTCACCGTGTCTCGATAGTATCCTCCACTTAGCATTCTATGATTGTAGATTGAGTGCGGCGTATTCGGAAACACTTGGTCCAACAGCTTTTTCATGCTCTGAACTCCAACACCGCACTTCTCAGCGAAGACATTCAATTCTGCTACTGTTTCCATGGTGTTCATGATGAGGACGTTACCCATGAGCTTTAGTAGCGATGCTTTGCCTGGCTCTTCGCCGCTGAGATCTATGAGTGCCCGTCCTACTCTATCTCCAATCAGTCAATGTTAAAGCAATAAAAGCGGGCGGGCTCACACTCCAACGACGAAGGGTCTGATACGGTCAACTGATCCTGGAGCACCAGCCGCGATGCACGTGAGCAAACGTTTCTCGGCCATGCTAGGCTCACCCATGACTGAGATTGAGAACTTGTTAGCATTAGGAATGTCTTAGGTTCAAATCAGAGTTTAGAAGCTATTAGTCACATACCCGGCATAGCGACAAATTCCCCCCAGCCTTCAAGATCCTCTGCGCAATCCTGTCCGTCACCTCCGGCGTAACCGACGAACTATCCACAAACAGCTTCCCCGTCACATCGACCCGTAAAATCTGCGCAAAGCTAAATTCCACAGCCTCGTCGTCTTGGAGACATGACCAGATAATGTCCGAACAGGAAACGGCGTCTTCGATTGTCGCAGCCACGGTAGAATGCCCAATGCTTGCGCTGTGCTCCTCGGCGCGGCTGCGAGTGCGGTTGTATATTATCAAAGGCTCATCTAACCTTCCAGAGAGGACTAGATTTCTTGTCATAGCCTATTCCCATTAACGAACGCTATGCGTTCAGGTGTTGGCGTGCGTGGAACGTACCTTGCCAATGCCGCCCATGCCCAGAAAGGAAAAACGTGGCGCCATAAGGGGTTGTTTGTTTGTAATTATGATGATGAAAATTACGGCATGTATGTTATTGCGATCAAAAGTCAGCAATGTCTGGCGCGTAGTAGATTCATATTCATTGTCAATAGTTGTCTTGGGCAGGTTGCCTGAGATCCGGTAGGCGACGCAGGACAGGGTTGGGCTACCTGGCACGTCCCTCCCTATAGGGGGCTTTAGCGAGCCTCTCCGGTCAGTAATTCAGTCGCTGAACTTCCATTCCGGCTTACTTTGCTGCCTACCAAGCCTAGGTAGGTAAGGCTCACCACATAATGCGGCGGATTTGTGGTTAAAGAGGTAGGTGGGATAATCGCCCAATGAAAATTGTTACCAGAGATATTTCGGATCGAGGCCCTAGCCTGGCCACCCTCCGAATGCCACCACAACAACAGACCGTCCATCATGGTCTGCCTCAGCGATACATGGGGATATTCCTAGCGTAACATTGCACAAGTAGTCTTATGAGTCACCTTACCAATGTCCTTACCAATCCTTATCTCAACTGCAAGATATGGGGCTAGGCACGCTGCGTTGCATATACATGCAATCCGGTACAGTACAGTATGCAACACTACACTACGGAGTATTTGTAAATACAAGTGACCAAGGGCATGCACTTGCTTGTTAGGCTGATGATCGATCAACCGGACCATTGGCTCTAGTTACGAGTAGCTCTCCCCTGAGCAGATTTCTCAAATAAAGAGGCAGTGCGGCATAGTTTTGATCCGGCATAATCGAAACAGGGGAGTATGATTCTGTATCAGACACCGGAAGAAGGCATGGCATGACAGGGCCCAGCGAGCACATTTACTCCGTACAACTCTCTTATCGTTGCGATGCATCACTTGAGATACAGTAAGACGTGGTATCGGGTACAGTGCAGGACACCCAAAGCCCGCAAACGAGACCCCATTTGCTACATTAAATTACAACTACCACGATGCAATTATAATTTTATTTGAATTAATCAATTAAATATATAAGAAGCTAATAGACTATATGCAATTTTTACGATCGATTTTAATTAACTGGCGCAAAAGTTACATAATGTGAAAAAGTAGGTCTAGCTGTATAGGCATAAAAAATCCCCTTATAAATAGCGAAAATAATCGTGATAAAATCTAGTCACATGATGAGAAATGCCCCTT
>QGMI01000805.1:0-18449 GCA_007821535.1 Lachnellula occidentalis | reverse complement strand
ATCCCCACCACCAAAAACCCCAACTCCTCCCTCTCACAATCAAACACCTCCCACCACTCCACCTCCGGCATCTTTACCCCCACCTCCCTCGCCGCCAAATAAATAGCCGCCGTCGCCAGCGCAGCCGGCTGATGCGTCAGATACAGCATCTGCGGACTCAACAGCGCTGCGTTCAGATACGCAATCGTGCGCCTTGCTACATCCTTCCCCCGATTTCCCGGCAGGTTAAACACGTCTAGCGTTTGCAGATAGGTGATAGCTAGCGGATGAGGAAGCGCGACATGCGTGTTGAAACCTAGCGCGTTCAGCACATGGCCTTCTACAAGCAGCAGGCGGTTGCGGAAACTGATGTACGAGGATTCGGAGAGGTAGTAGGAGTCTGGGTCGTTGTGGGCGGGGGATAGCAGGTACGCGTAGACGTTTGTGATGCTGCGGAGGGAGCGCGGGGAGGCGGAGATTTTGGCGGTTAGGTAGAGCGTTGCTGCTGAGATGTCCTGGGTTTTGTTAATTAGCCTTTGATTTCTTGAAAAGCAAAAAAGGGAGACGGTACGCTGAATTCATGGTCTAGAAGGCCGTCTACGAGCCAGTATCGGAAGAGCAGGACGTTGGCTTGGGCTGTTATGTCTTGTGGGAGACGGAGGAGGATGCCGGCTGCTTGGGTTAGGCGAGCAGTGTAAAAGCGGATGCTATCTTGGAGCTCGATTGGAAGGGCATTTGTGGAGGTCTTTTGATACAGCTGTTCCGCTGTTGCTAAAGGATTGGAAAGATGTGACATGATTGGAAAGTGGAACTGTTGCTAGGTTTGGAGGTCCATTTGCGATTTCACCTAATATTTATTGAGTCCGTGCGCAAGTAAGGCTGAACTCCAGCCTTGCACATTTGGCACATCTATGATCTCTCATATTCAGATCATCAACACTGTATTTTCGTAATAAAGAACTGCCGTACCAAGGGTATCATCACCATATTCATTGCCGCCGAAAAATCCTACAATCTCAAAGAATCTGGTTCTCCTTTTATGCTATTCAGTTGTTCCTGATATCCAGTCAAAACTCCCCCTGAAAATGAGCCGAGAATCCAGCCTCTCACTGACGCCTGTTATCTCTCGAGTTTCTTCGACCTCCCCTGTAGCTATCATAGCCTCCTCTATCCGATCTACCCCCACTATACGCACTTCTACTCTGGTAAGGTCCACCTCCCCGCGAACCTCCTCGAGACGCAGGACCAGGCCCGCGATAACCCCGTGGCGGTCTGATTCCAGTGAAGATTTCAGGACCACGATCAACCAAGACATCGTTATCTTCAAAAGTGTATCGATTGATCTCACCACTAATTGGCCGGCCGGCGGTCTTTTTGGAAGTGGCAAAGTCGATCTTGTCAAGACGTCTGT
The DNA here is from genome assembly GCA_007821535.1 of Lachnellula occidentalis. Classification (NCBI taxonomy): domain Eukaryota; kingdom Fungi; phylum Ascomycota; class Leotiomycetes; order Helotiales; family Lachnaceae; genus Lachnellula; species Lachnellula occidentalis. Next base: position 17,059 of record QGMI01000805.1, on the reverse strand, counting down.
CAGCCAACTCCTTGGAAACTGGCTTGTAATACAAAGCAGGCTTGGCCGTCGTGACCTCAAACAGCCGATCCAAAGTTGAGAAGCTATTGGCAGCTCGAACTTGTGTGTCTGCACGCGGTCCTAAAGGCGCACCTTCGATGCCGCGAGGCTTTGTGGGTACTTGTGGTGATGGTAACGAATCTGAAGGCCATGGTACTGGTTGTGCTTGCGGGAAGGAATTGACTTCTTGAAGAGTGGCTGTGACATTGTTGTCTTCGTTTGTATCATAGTGCACCTCCCACTTCTTTCCTGCGGCCCGGCCTCCAGATATGGTAGATTGCTCTTCATTAATCCAATCTTCGACTTTCTCGGCAGGAATGAAGTCTGCCCAGAGAGGCTTCCGTGTTCGTTCATCAGGCCAGATAAGATCATGAATAGAAGACCGAATACGGACAGCTGCGGATACACTAGTGAGTGAGACCAAGGCGTGTGTACGGATTGGGTCCAGGTAGAAGTTTACAATTACATCTGGAACTGGACTATGGCCCGGGGGAGTTGCGAGCATTATAAGATGGCTTTTGAGTTGACCCGGATTCAAAGGTCGCATGAAATCGCGGATATAGAGAGCTGAGGTTGCTGGATGGACTGCTGGAGATACAACACGGTCTGTATCAATATCCATAGCGTCAACGGCAGAGTCGCGTGGTATCGATTTCTCAAGTGATGATGCTTTCGGCTGAGTAGGAAAGAGGTCCTTGAATCTCGAGTCGCGCATACGAGAAGGAGATTGTTCATCCAAACCACCTACTTCTTTTGTCATATTTTCCTCACCAAAGTCCATGTTTTGGGGCTGAGATATGTTTTCGTCCAAGTTTGCTCTAGGCACACCTTGTATTTCAACTTCCTCCTTTGCAACATCAACGATTGTAGGGCCTGGCTCTACGCCTTCACCAGATGACGCCACTTCCATCGCCTCAGCATTGACTTCTGCAGAATCCACCGCATTGTGCTTCTCAACCCATGTAGCATCATCCTGTGAAGTGACAATCTCCGTATTGACTTCCGAAGTCTCATCCTGACGGGCTCTCTTTCTTGCTGAATCGGAAATTGATGGAGCAGGGCTTTGAGATCTTCGTTTCCGTTTGCGTCTGTCGTCCATTATCTCTTGTGGCTCCGCAGATGGCAAGGCGGACTGATGGCTATCTTGTGATTGTGGGGGAGGCTGAGACAGTTCGATGATCGTTGTAGCTTGAACAGGCAACGGGCTAGCTTGCGTTTCGACAATTGGAAGCTCTTTAGGAGAATCTGTTGATGCCGCATCCTGGGCTGGAGACTCGAGCTTTGGTTCGGTTGTAGCCTGAAGGGGCGCATCTGGAAAGACTTCTGTATGCGGGTCGGAGGTTTGTTGAATAGGGGAGACGGTATCGGAAGAGGTGGCAACATCCTGCCTTCCTGCGTCTCCTTGGACAGTCGCCTCACTCTCAGTGCCATCCTCATTCTCTGCGGCAGTCAATCGAGCGACAAGGACTGGCTTGAGTCCAGTTTGCGCAAGGCCGAGCTTCTTGAGCTCAGCTTTCAGGTCAACGACCTTTAATTTGTTCCAATCAGTCATCATGAATGGTTTGGTTGCAAAGAAATCAATTGCGCATGATGTGTTGTAAGGAATGTAAGATCTGGCAAGGTTGTCAAGATCTTGATATTTGCTGAAGCGCATCAAACATTTTGAAGCACGCCACGCCACGCGCACGCGTCAAGCGATTCACATGACTCAATTTGTTTTGGCTTAGTCATCAATCTTTGGATGCGTGGCATCCTTTGACGTTGAGAGCACTCCTCCTCCAACGTACTCGGTAAGTTTAGGTCAAGGAGCTTAATAAGGAGTAAAATGTCACCATCTCACACTTCCTTCTTTACACAATAACACGAGATGGCTGCAGTACAGTATGGTATACGGCACTTTGCTTTTCTTGGGCTTGCGAGTCGCAACACACGACGACTCGAGTCACCTACCTAAGGTTTCTCTCACGGGTCTTCGGCTTCTTGAGACCAGACGATAATTTAGCGCGGAACTAGGCTGCAGTAGAGTGCAGGCCAAGCCAAAACAGGCAAGGCGGGTTTTTATTGATTAGTCAGGCGGTTCTATTCTCTGCGAAGCCTCTGAGAGCATATGGGAGATCGCTTAGTGACGAGAGCGCGAATTGTAATTAAAGTTTTTTAAAAATTTATTATTTATCTTAAGTCTATAAATCTAAATAGCTTTAGAACCAACTTATATTATAGATACGCTTCTTCTTTATCCTTTCTCTTATTTTTAAAATACTCTCTATTCTATTAGTATATGAAGTACATTATCCTATATAGCGACTTTTTTTAATAAGAGCACAAATTTCGATATATACTCGAATGCCCCTTCTAGAGCCGCAGCCACGCTAGCCTAGCGTAGTACGCACTAGCCCCTAAGGGTCCTATTTACTAGTAGAATGCTAGCTAACTGTTTTTATAGTAATTAGACGAGTATTCATAGAATGCTAGCTAAAAACATAGTAGTTTGGATTTTTTATTAATTTTATAATAATACTTCTCTATTATACTATAACCACGCTAGCTAAGCGTACTACGAGAAGTCCCTAAGGATTGTATACTCTATATAAAGGCTAGACAAGTGTTTTTATAATAATTAGATGAAAGTAGGTAGAATACTAGCTAGAAACGAGATAAATTATTTATTTTATTTTTATTTTTATAATACACTTCTCTATTATGATACAACCACGCTAGCTAAGCGTAATGTGAAGAGTACGTAAGGGTTAAATACCTTATATTAAGCCTAGATAAGTGTTTTTATAGTAATCAGATGAAAATGGGTAGAATACTAGCTAGAAACGTAGTAGTTTAGGCGATTTTGGCAGGCAGCAGAGCCTTTGACCTATGCACGCATATATTTTAGCACGCCTGCGTATCCTCTAGTACTAGGCAATGTGCCTTAGAAGGCATAGTCTTAATAAATTAATAACACTTTTTGCCAGCGCTAGTATATACTTTCTCACCCCTAGACGTAAGGTAGATTTAGTATAGTAAGTAGGGGGTATAGGCAAAAAATGCCAAATAGCGTCCTTTTTTGACGCTAGGCGAAATGATTAGTTCTAAAAATAGTAGTAGAGTAGGGGGATAAATCTGATTAGTTCTAAAAAATAGTAGTAGTAGGAGCGTTTCTTCACGTGTTCTTAGTCATCTCCCTTACTAGTATAATCATGCTTCCTTCCTACGAGTTACGAGTATTGCGCTAGTACCTTCTCTTACGACCTTTCCTTACTTCTATAATCCCTTAAAAATACTTAGATAATATAACTTCTAAAGACGTATAAGACTATATTAGCTAGGCACTATATAGACAACGCCCTAGAGCTTGCGTAGGGCCGCGGGGGACATATTAGCTTACTACTAGGGCTAGTTATGGCTAACTTATATTAAAGAGAAAAATTAGGGCTTTTAAATGGCTTCTTTAGTTTTTTATTATTACTTTTATTAAAGGTCGATTTATAGTGATTTTAAGTGTACTACTATACTAAAAAACCCGTATTTTGCGTTAAAATCCCCTATATCCTCTCAGACCCTCTAGTAGCTACATGTTGTGTGGGGGGGATGAAGGGGTGTGATTGGCTGATAGTGTAGTAGGGCAGTAGAAATGCGCTAAATAGTAAGAAGTAGGCCTAAAAACACCGTAAAGCTATAGAAGGTCTGATTCATGAGATAACCTAAGGTAGGTAGGTATTATTCTAAGCGAGTACTTGAAGGAGTTTGACAGCCGCTTTATACATATAACCTCGACAATATCATCATCAGACTCATATGAACTGTCCTCAGGTATGCTTGTATACCCTTCCATAGAAGCCTTGATAGTAGAGTCTTTTAATACAGCTATCAGAGCATAAGAGGCCTGTAGAAAATCGGTCCTACCTTAGCCCGTTTAGGCAGTTAACCAAGTAATTAAGGAAATATAAATAGTTGTTTTATAGTTCTTAGGAAAAGTGAAAATTGTAGTTTAGGTATAGCTAGTTAAGTAGTTTGGTTTAGAACTTGAATCAACTATTAAGCGTATTAGGCGAGGGTGAGAAAATCAGTAAAGGGTCCTATATAGCATAGCTTGGCGAGTACATAGAGTGATGGGATTATTCTGGATAAACAACAAAGCCTTTCATGTCTCAAAGCTACTGCTATCTACTGTTTAGCAGGTGAATAGACTTAAACAATATCTGATCTAAAGCTAAGCTTTACTAAGCAATAAAGGGGGTACTAAACAATAAAGGGGGCGCCAGCTGCAGCAGCTTAGCTATTAACATCCTAGTATACTAATTTACGGAGTAGCGATATAAGACTTACGGCGACAATATGGCTTCGAATGATAAGCCTGAACCTGCATAGGAGCAGAGTAAACAAGAGCTTGATGCTATGGTTTCTCAGCTTATCAACAAATGGAAATCTGAGTTTGGATGAGGATTCCGATGATGACTTTGAGCCGTTACGCGACCAAGACAAACCAGAATACGAAGCTAGCGACGAACTATGGTTCCGAAGGCTCTACAGATTGAGAGGCAAAACGATAATGAAAGATTTTGATCCTTTACTCATGGAGAAACCAATAATCTTCGATGAAAAGACTGCGACAGTAGCTTCTAAGTTTGAACATAGTGTTCTCCTCACTAGTCCCGACCACTGGGACATTGGCTCTCTCATGACGTGCGAGAAAATAGAGCCGGGTTACGATGTGCCTGCTGATATCGTTTGCCAATGGATTGACGAGGGGTCAATGTACTGTTTGCGTAAATGTTCGGTTCCAAAATCAAAGCCTGGCGATGGCGACTCAGAACCAGGAAGAATAGATGGCGCCTCTGGTAGAGGACTTTGGACCCTCAGCCCTAATGTATTTGCAAAACACAGAGATGGGTCGAGGGAGTAACAACAGACGCCGAGTCTATTCGGTTTGTCAATAAAAAGATACCATCTATCCCAACCAAAGAGCTTATTTACGACTGGATCGATCACGATTGGTATCGCTGGTTTATGCTTTCTCGACGTGTTCCTGGAACACGTTTTCATGAAGCGTGGCCACAGCTTTCAGCTATTCAAAAGCTTGATGTAGCAGACGGATATGCAAAACATGCTAAAGCTCTTGCTGCCTTTACTTCCGAGTATATCGAGACGGTAACAGGCCAAGGTGTGGAGGGAATGTGGCGACTCGCACCTCGAGAGAGTTTGCCTGATTGGAAACCAAGGATTGAGCCAAGAGTAACAAAAGAGGAATTTCAAAAGTACTTGAAGAGATCATGGGGAAGAATAAACGTTGCGCCCCCAGATGCAGGAGCCTTGGTTTTGGCACATGGCGACCCTACTGCAGGGAATATTTTTGTAGCCGTTCCAGAAGACCCCGAAGAGGAGGCCAAAGTGACAGCTATTATCGATTGGCAGGCCCTGGCATATCAACCAAAGTGGACTATAGCTAGTACTCCGAGAGGACAAATCGGCTATTCTGTGGGCGAGCAGGAAGATGGACGCGATTGGCAGTGGATGCTCTCGAATGCGCTCTACGATGCAGGTTTTCCATTAGAACTGGAGTTAAAAGAAAAACTTGCTCTCCAGGAAACTTCTGTAGTACTAATCTGCCGTGGGAGAGAGACGGATAACTTTCAGTTCAGACAGAATAGGAACCACATTGGTAGAAATTCAAGAAGGTAGGGGGGTTAATAATGTGTTGAGGTAGGATATATATACAGAGTACATTGTCAGGGGAAAGGGTGAAGTGATTAGTAGAGGATAAGGTTTGTGCAATAAGCTGCTCTCGTTTCGTTTATGCTTTTTCTTTTCACTATCTCGTAGTTCTCAATACAAACTGTCTTTACTTATTATAATGTCCTGTTATGATTTGATTTGCAAACTGTGCTTTGTGTTGCATTACATATTGATTCAAGAGTACACAAAATGCCTCACCCGTATGAGATCAAATAACCGCCCGCTTGCCCCTTTCATCCCAGTGACCTTTCCATTCTATTATCTCTTTCCTTCTTTCAAGTTTCCAAGATCGAACTTCATTGTTTCCTCCCGCTTGATTCTTGTAATCTTTGTCTATTTTCATCAGCGGGGGGGCTGCTCGCGGCGTGGTTAAGTCTTGGCGTATCAAGTAAGTCGATGGTACCAAACCTTTACATCCGGGAGTCTTAATGCAGGTAGGGCAAGTGTCGAAAATTCCAAAGGGACAGAGGTATGGAGTATTGGGCTGGGGTTTAGCACTTTGCATTTGGAGCAGGGAGCCATTGACAGTGACATGAGCGCCGGTTGTTGCAAGGTGTTATAGAATGGGTAGGTTGATAAGAATTGCCGTGGAGCCAGGGGTACGGAAGGTGGGTCGGATGCAAAGCTAATTATAGGAGTTCTATAAGCTTAGTCCACGAAGTGAATGTTCTGGGATATTACTATATTTTGAGATTGAAGTAGCGACCATGAGACCCGAGATCTGAAAGTTGTTATTGCTTATCGGGTTTGATGAGATCGGGAGTAAGAGCTTTTATAGACCGTAGATACCTTTTTACACTATCTCTTGAAGAAGAATCAATTATTATGTTTTGTATAGAATCAAGACAGTTTCGCTTATTGCTAATACCCTAACAAGGAAGAGTGATTGAAGACTAAGATACCCGCTGACATGAGAAAAATAACAAAGAAGAAGGTCCGAAACTCGTTTGAATATCGCTAGACATAGACTGGAATGACTTCCGCAGACATCGGTTTTGTATCATGTTTTGCTGAAATATAATAGTATTTGAAGCTTATGATAAGGAAGTCCTATACCGCGTACGTATACTTAGAAGTTAGGCCTCAGACATACTAGCCTTTCTCTCCCTTTTAGGCTTACCTATAATCTGAGGTCTAGCTGCCTTCTTTTATATATCTATAGAGACTAATTAAAAGTGAGCGAGCGACTATTTAAACGTGCCCTCTGCTCTTCTAGAGCCTCAAACTAGAGGTTGGAGGTTGGAGATTGAAGAAGGCCTACTAGAGAGAAGTTACCAATTACTAGGAACTAAGAAACCTAGAACTTCTATAGTCAATCTGGAGGGATCAAAGGTTTTGTTATCTTGTACTTAAGATGATAGAAGAAAAGATTAATACTATAGTATCTGGCAATAAGCCTCGCTATAGATAGTAGGTAATAATAGATAGATATCTATTTCTTAGTTTATGTCTACTTGATAATATATCCGAATAGCCTCATAGATACTAAATATAGTAGAGAGTTATCCTAAGCACGCTTATCTATCCGAGGTATCAGAGGGCTGTGACCCTTGTATGATATAGACGTTTATAGTAATATCTCTATCGTCATACAACTTTTCTAAACCTAATAGCAGCTATATAATATATAAATATAAATAAACGCCAATTGATATAGCTTTAGCCAGCCTAACTACGCTTATAATATATCAAAATGTCCTCGTCTGTTTTTGTGACTATCTATATAGTTTGCAATACCTCGTATAACAAGATATCATATATCATCCACTGCCCCAGCAGCTTCTATCTGGAAACAGCAAGCATTGTTATACAACCTGCTTATTTTATATCTTTCTACGCTATTTCTTCATCACGCTATTGCCAGATATGATAGTGCCTCGGTAGAATACAAATCTTGTAGAATCTCTATCTGGTCGGTGAGCTATCTGCTGTATATCGCAATCGGTACAGTTTTTAGTATCGCTATGATTATATGTCGTCTCGAAAAGCTTATCATTTTGTAGAAACGGATAAGCAAATTTGGAATTTTTGCGTATAATCTTGCTCAGGTGGTCGTTAAACTTAGTATCTCTATATTCGTGATTGGTCACAAGTTAATCCTATTATACAACTATAGGAGCACCGACTGCCTCGGAATACCCCCCTCTACGTAGAAGATAGATGCAGCGGAATAGAGACTAAAAGTACTACAAAGTACTACTGAAATTGCGCATGTACTATAAAATACCATATAGAGCGTATATCTCCGACGTAGAGCCCCTCAACCCCCCTAGTGCCCATTCTCCCTAGTGCCCACCTACAGATCTGTGCCACTGCCACGGTGCACCCTCACCCACGTGTAGCTTGTGCGCGCCAGTCTCGTATAGATCAGATGCGAGTCAGGCTCAATCAGCAGTCAGCACTACGCACCATTTCTCCCGTCTCTCTTACGTGCAGAATCCCGTCAAACGGCCAAGGACGAAAGATAGGTATTCTCCTGGTCTTCCAAAAAGTCGGGACATGGCGTCATTCTTATCTTTCCAATTGTAAGCCCGAGTCGAATCAATATATCGATTAGGAAAACAGTGAGAGACTTGTTTGAAGACATACAAACGAATTCAGGGGTATTTTCAGAATTTTAAATCTCCGGTTAGTGACCCCTCCCATACCTCCCCTCCGTACGGAGAAAACCTTCCCCATTTTCATCTGCAGCAGCTACAGGGTGCTGTCACCTACAGTAGTCTGCATTTCAAGGGGATCATTACTTCGTACATGGCTAAAGCAAGGCCTTGATTGGCCAAGTAGGTAATTCCTAGGATCTGATCATTTATGCCTTATCTGGACTTTTGGAGATCAAACGCCAAAAAGAGTTTATATACCAGAATAAGAACTCTTCCGAGCGCGGAGTCCATATAGGCCTGGTAAAGGCATATAATCCCTGACATGCAGATATAATCCTTGGGCATGCAGATTTGGTAACAACACCCTGTAGTTCACTTGTACAGTAGAGTATTGAACGCCTCCAAATCTGCAGATACTACTGGTACGGTACTGGAACGGAGTACGGCGCTCTGGAATAATTGCTGGGAAGAGGGGTCTCCGTCCGATCGGCCCCGCCCTGATAAAGTCTAAATTATGGGATTTCTCCATAAAACATGGAATCGTATAAAACTGAATGGCTACCAGCAAGTGAACCAGATTACCCGCCAGCCGATGTTCCCCAAAGGGCAAAAGCTAGTCCAGACGATGCGCTTAAAGAAGAAGCTTAAACTCCCAGTCAGCCGCCCCTCGTGGCTCCGACGAGGAACCATTGCAGCCAAACTCTTTCCAGGCTAGGAAGTCAGATTTCGCCCAGCCGTGCCAACAACGCCATCGCAACAAATGTCGCAAAGCAGCGCAAGTCCAAGATAGGCTCCCGTGATTGTACCTGTATCCTAACCTGTATAAGGGCCTTTTCAGGGCCCTGGGTCAAGTGCGGATCCGAGGCACAGAACGTAATACGTTGGAATAAGGGGAGCTGTTGCTGTATCACCTTTATGCTTTCCAATGCTTTGGCACTATTCTTTTCTTTTCAGCCACTACTGTAACAGACCTTGCCCGACGACCACACTGCCCCATAGATAAAGCCCTATCGAATGAGCTTGATCTCCACTGCATCGCTTGAAAATAGTGGCATGTGGAGATGATAGGCTGGTCCCAATTCACGGAATATTTTCTCTTCTCGGTTTGGTTTCCCATATTTCTACCCGTGTTGGTTTTTCTTACGTCTTATATCAAGTGTGAATCGCCCTGCGCCCTGGATCTGATGACATTCCTTTTCCAGGGCTGTTCCATGATCTCCAATTCCATGATATCCATTTTTTAAGGCTATTAGTGATTCTCCGATGTTGTCTCTACTGGCGGAATCGTGGACTTGGTATGCCGTTGCGGTATTGATTGTGATAGCCAGATAGTAAGCTTCATATTACTCCCAGCGGATCATAACACTCGGAGTACTGATTATTATGACAGTGTGTCGAGATGGCTTCATCTGGGGTCTTTCAAGAGGTTTCAAACAGAGGACTACGTGATGGTGGTTGTGTTTGTATGTGTATTGCTTTCCGCGGCTTGCTGCTGTGTCTAATACACTCGCAGGGCTTCTACACCTGTCTCATCGTTTGCATGAACATCGTTGCGCATCTAGACACCAACCTGATTCTGCCGTCCGACATGGGAAGTTTGACCCCAGAATCGATCACATCGAGGATTCGCGGATCCAAATACGTCCTCATCGTCGAACAATCAATGATCATGACTATATGGGGCTGCAAGATTTGTCTGCTGCTGATGTATAGAAATCTCACTTTTGGGTTGAAACAACGATGGGCTGTGAAAGCCGTTGGTGTTTATGTCATTCTCAACTGGGTCATTATGGAAGTTCTATACTTTGGCGTGGTAAGGATATCTATTCCCCAGGCCCATTCCCCACTTGGTGTCAACCCCGCAGGAAATTCTCCGAATGCTCTTATTCACCTGGGGTAGAACCGGAGATTTCGTCCCCTCCCTCTCCCAACTTCCAGAAGCAACAGTCCTGATTTTTGTGCTATGTAGTGGTGTCGTCCGTTTCCTCAATATTGGGCCGTACCCGTTACTAACACGCAATGCTCGGCCGCCACCCACCATCTAGTAGTCAATGCCGTATTTAACATCTCATCCGACGTGATGATGCTCTGTATTCCCCTGCCACTCCTCATAAACTCCAAGCTGCCGCGCACCAAGTACATCTCCCCGCTCCTCTTTCAACCCAAAAGCTAATCAGCCCCCAGAAAGTTCATCCTATGCGTCCTCTTCAGCCTCGGAATATTTGTCGTACATACCCCTCTTCCCCACACCCCGCCTGAATGTATCCGTTCTAATCATTCAATCCTAGATCCTCTGCGCCGTCCTAAACAAATACTACTCCTTCGCCCACCCCTTCTCCCCCCAGTGGACATTCTGGTACATCCGCGAAGCATCCACCGCGATTTACGTAGCCAACATGCCCATGTGCTGGGCGCTCATGCGCCGCCTCTTCAACCTCCGCTCCTTCAATCTCTCCTCGAACAATTCGCGCTCGCGCTCGAAATCCTTCCCTCTGACATCCCACGGAAGAGGTACGGTTATAAGCAATGGGAGAACATTAAACGACGAACCAACGAAAGGTGGAGAAGGGAAGAAAGATAAGAGCTGGTGGGATAGGGAGGGGTATGCGAGGGGTGAGAGCGAAGAGCATATTGTGAGGGAGGCAGAGGCCGCGAAAGTGCCAAAGCTGGAGGTGTGGGAGACGAAGGAATTTGAGATTGATAGGGAGGACGGTGAGGGTAAGCAATTTGCTACGGATGGGCAGGATCCCAATGTAACGAGAATGTATGATGGTGGGGACAAGAATACAACTACGGTTACGGCGACGAGGGCGCCGATAGCCAGGGGGGATAGTGTAGAGAGTTGATCGGTCAATTGTATGAACAGAATAGATGTTTGATGACTATCTTAATATTGTGAGTAGACTCTGGAATGCGAATAACTACCATAGAAAGATAAACAATGAGACTGAGGTATTTCACTTGATACCTAGGTAGGTACAGTATGGGATTTCGGAAAAGGGGGATTCGCGAAACAGGGCGGATATCGGCTAACCTCGTTCCTCGGCCTAAAACGCACGGACGCTTTTGGGACATGATGCCGATTATTGAGCTTCTTCAGGCTTCACAGAACAGTCGTCCCACAACATTCTGCATTATCTCCCACAATAATGTCCGCCCTTCGGATCCTCATCCCCGTGAAACGTGTAATTGACTATGCGGCAAGTTTCTCACCAATTGGCTCAATTTCTCCTTCCCAAGAAAAGCAACAAATCTAACACGGCATTACATACAGGTCAAACCCCGCGTCAACAAGGCCCAAACGGCCGTCGAAACGGCAGGCGTAAAGCATAGCATGAACCCCTTTGACGAACTCTCAATCGAAGAATCCGTGCGCATCCGCGAGAAGAAATCCTACCCGCACGGCGTATCCGACATCATCGCCTTCACATGCGGCCCGCCCAAGTCGGCAGATGTCCTGCGCACGGCCATGGCCATGGGCGCCGACCGCAGCATCCACGTCGAGACTAAGGACGGGGATGAGATTGAACCGCTGAGTGTTGCGAAGCTGCTGAGGGCCGTGGTGGAGAAGGAGAAGGTGGATCTGGTGGTGCTGGGCAAGCAGAGTATCGATGATGATGCGGGGCAGACGGGGCAGATGCTGGCGGGGTTGCTGGGGTGGGCGCAGGCTACGCAGGCGAGTAAGGTTAGTTTTGAGGGGGATGGGAAGGGGGTTGTTGTTGAGAAGGAGGTGGATGGGGGGACGGAGACGACGAGGAGTAATTTGCCGATGGTGGTTACGGCTGATTTGAGGTTGAATGAGCCGAGGTATGCTAGTTTGCCGAATATTATGAAGGCGAAGAAGAAGAAGATTGAGAAGATTACGGCGGAGGAGTTGGGGGTGGATTTGGGGAAGAGGTTGAAGACGCTAAAGGTTATCGGTAAGTGGGAGTGGAAAGCTGAGTTCAGATGGGACGAGTGCTAATTTGATATTGCAGAACCACCGCCAAGACAGGGAGGTGGAAAGGTTGACGATGTTGATGGAATGATTGCTAAGTTGAAGGAATTGGGTGCGATATAGATGATGCTGCCAATCGTACTTATAGGCCTGGCGAGTAAGACAGCAACAGGGACGGCGACATGAAGGTGTATATATAAGCGTCCATTTTAAAGGAAAAGTAGAAGTTATGAAAGCGATAATAAGTTCCTAAAGTCTATGATATGAGCCTTTCAAACTCCTAAGTCAGCCTCACCTATCAACTCCGTCTTGTGAAGCCTTTTGTGAAGCCTGAAAATCCCATATTGGATACCAGATCCATAAAGATCAAGAAACAATATCTAAACTTACCTATACTTTCAAGAAGCTATGCGTCTAAGGCCTATATTAGCTAATATGATCTATAAACTACTACATACTTTATAATAAGTAAGAAGCTCAAACTCGAGATTCCGTCCTTGTATAATATAAGCTAGCGCCAAATCCTTTGATCTGGTGCGATTTAAGATGTTCTAGGCCAGATTGTACCTCCAGATTGTATCTGCTAATCTAAACCTGAGTTATTTCGAACCAAACCTTATATATAACCCTTGACTCAGATAGCAAACTTTAAAGAGCTTATAACTGTGGAACCTTTAGTTCTAATCCGATGAGCAGCCGTTTCTATAAAGAATTCTGGCCTCAATATTAACAGACTCGGATTTCTCAATAAGCATTTAAACTCCTCCTCAAATTCTACCCCGCTATGATGCGTGGGGTACAGTTCGCCTCGTACGGAATATGCAAAAGCTGAATGTCATCAGCGTGCAAATTTGCTGCAGATGCTGCAGAACCAGTCTTTGCATCTTAGACTGGTGTTACGGGCAATGATTACTGCTGTGTACTAACTTCATCTGACCTAATGCGTCAACGGACGTCAGCTTGTGAGGATAGCAATAATAAAACGATATAAGCCTTGTCATATTGCAACTTTGGTACCCTTTTAGACCTTTGCCATCTGATAATTTTTCTTTCCACAGGTTTTTCACCCACCACGCACGCCCTTTCATCCAATCAGTAGCCGCAACGGATTAATAATAGGCCTCTGATTCGCCCAAGCCTCAGGCCGGCTTCAACCGCGGAAACTCCCATCAAAGCACCAGCAAGAAAACTCGACTCCACCTGCGCTCCGCTCACTTATTACATCGCTCACCCTCACAAAAGTACCCCAACGCATCAATCCCGCCTCTAACACCACCCAGACCATTGCAACGGCGTCACCTCACCCTCCTACAATAAAATACAGAAGATACAGTCGCGCGTATGAGTGGGCGCCCTTCAGTCTTCACGTCCCAGGTACGTTGCCATGTCCATGTCTTCTGTTGTTTGCCATTCCTTGACTCATGGGCTTCCTTATCTTCGTGGTGGTGATCTCCCGTCGTCACAACTAGGCCACTTCACTTTCTTCAAGCTTCCCAACGTTCCAATTGTCTCTCCTGCTCTCCTTCTCTCCTTCACGATACCTGGCTTTTCAATGTCACAATGGAAATCATCTGCTAACACTCAATAGGATTATATCTCAGGTCAGAACCCCCTCCCTAGCTCAACCGAATCCTACACCGCCAGGAACAAAGGACTAACCACAAATTTCTACAGATCACATCTGGAAAGCTTCAGTGAACTGAAAAGAGCCATCTAATACAATACCACCTCCTACAATTACTACTTCGTAATACCATACAACATGCTTGCTCGATTCGCAAAGCCCGGGGCTTTCAAAGCCGCAGGTGGCGTCCACTCCCGGATTGCCCAGCAGGCACGATTCCTGGCCACCGTCGAGGGCAGCACTGGCCGTGCTATGCCATCCACTCGTCCTAGGGCTACTCCTATCTCCCACGACCGAGCTACGCTCACACTTAGGGTATGAGACACTGTGGCGAGGTAGGGATATCTTTGGCTGATTTTTTACACAGGATGGACCAGTCTTCCACGGCAAGTCTTTTGGCGCCAAGTCCAACATCTCCGGTGAGGCTGTCTTTACGACTTCTCTCGTTGGATACCCCGAGTCTATGACCGATCCTTCGTATCGTGGACAAATCCTTGTTTTCACCCAACCGCTCATCGGCAACTATGGTGTCCCTTCCTCTGCCCGAGACGACGCTGGACTCTTGAAATACTTTGAGTCTCCAAATATCCAGTGCGTTGGTGTTGTCGTTGCGGACTATGCAGAGAAATACAGTCATTGGACCGCCGTTGAGAGTTTGGCATCTTGGTGTGCCCGAGAGGGCGTCCCTGCTATCTCTGGTGTAGATACCCGTGCTATTGTCACATATCTGCGAGAGGAGGGCTCTTCATTGGCCCGAATCACCATTGGAGAGGAATACGATGCCGATCAGGATGAAGCTTTCGTCGATCCTGAGCAGATCAACTTGGTGAAGAAAGTCAGCACCAAGGCTCCATTCCACGTTAGCTCCGTGCATGGAGATATGCACGTTGCCGTCATTGATTGCGGTGTCAAGGAGAACATCTTGAGGAGCTTGGTCAGCCGTGGTGCAAGTGCCACTGTCTTCCCATACGATTACCCAATTCACAAGGTCGCTCATCACTTCGACGGTGTTTTCATTTCCAATGGACCAGGTGACCCAACTCATTGTCAAGAGACCGTTTACCACTTGACCCGATTGATGGAGACTTCCCAAGTCCCCATCTTCGGTATCTGTCTTGGTCACCAATTGCTCGCTCTCGCAGCCGGTGCCCGAACCATCAAGCTCAAGTACGGAAACCGTGCCCACAACATCCCAGCTCTGGACTTGACAACCGGCCAATGCCACATCACTAGTCAGAACCACGGTTATGCCGTTGACACAGCAACTCTGCCTTCAGAGTTCAAGGAGTACTTTGTCAACCTGAATGACGGCTCTAACGAGGGTATGTCCCCTTTCCCGTTTTCATATTCAGATTCTAACACCTATAGGCATGATCCACAAGACCCGCCCAATCTTCTCCACGCAATTTCACCCTGAAGCCAAGGGCGGTCCAATGGACTCGTCCTACCTCTTCGACATGTACATCGAGAACGTCCAGCGCTACAAGACGAACCAGGCCGTCTACCCTGCCGGTGCCGGCAAAGACAACCGCCCATCTCCTCTCCTTGTTGATATCCTGTCCAAGGGGCGAGTGGGTGTTGAACCTGCTCAGCCAGCTGAGAACTTGGCTCAGGCCCAATCTGCTATTGCCGCCGCTGCTTAATTTGGTCTTAGTTTCAGTTGGGGCGTTTCGCGGGAGTTCCTCTAACAGGGAAGGGAATTTGGTTTTCGATCTAGGAGTTAGTTTGAGCAATCAGTCACAAACAGGCAAGAAAAGTGTCAAATAGTGGTTTTAGGCATCAGTTTCAGAATACAAGTGTTTTATCAAATCTCTTTTACCACATGTGAAGTCTTTTTTGCATTCACTTTCGAATTATAATACTGGATCTCATTCACAGTTTACAATTGTGTGATTGTCTGTCCCTAGATGATTCACACCCTCTCTTTTGGACAATGTTCTCAGCAATGTGGCTCCGTCTTTTCAAAAGCATATAAACCTTCCCAGACTGCCGTCAGCTTCTCAATACCCCCTTCTCAACGAGCACACATCAGGCTTTCCTAACCAGCAAGCAATACACCGATTCAGAAACACGAACAACATCTACCATGGCACCAACTAGTCTCGACACCATACATGAGGACATCACCGCGGAAGCTTCTACATCCCATACAGAGACAGAAACACCACAGCCTACCCCTCACGACAACGAAAATGAAAAAGTCATCACAATAGGTATCTCAGGCCCTTCATCGGCGGGGAAAAGCACGCTAGCTTTCCTGCTCTCTGTTATCTTTAACTCGAGCAACGGGGGTGGTATCATAAACCAAGATGACTATTTCCGGCCCTTGACCTCGCACGCTGGTGCAGATAGCTCGCTTGATGGCTCGACTGGTGGCTCGCCTGACGCCTCGCCTGACGGCGAGCCTGACTCGCCGGTTATTACCCAAGACGACTATTTCCTCCCGAAACCGAAAGTACCGCACGCGTCTTATGTTTCTGGGGAGGAGTTTGTGCGGAGGAGTGCGAGGGTGGGGGAGGATGGGTTGGGGTTGTATAGTTATGTGGAAGTTGATGGGGTAGTTAGTGGGGGGAGGGAAAGGGGAAGGGAATGGGGGAGGGAAAAGGAGGTGGAGGGTGAGTGGGCCGGATACGGATTGTGCGGCTGCGGTTGATTTTGGCGGGTTGGTGGGGGATGTTGAGAGGGTTGTGATGGAGGGGTTTGGGGGTGGGGATGTGGATGTGGATGTGGAGGGAAACGTGGAGGGGCAGGGCAAAGGAAGAGGTGCGAAGATCAAGGGGAATGAAGATGAGCCTGCGCAGATGAGAGAGAGGCACGCGGTGTTGATAGCTGAGATGCGCGCGTTGGTTGGGGAGAAGGGTGCGGGTGCGAGTGCGGGGAGTCGGAAAAGGAAATTCTGCTTCGTGGAGGGGTTTTTGCTGTTTGTGCAGCCGGGGTTGTCTTCGGATAGGGAGGTGGATGGAGAGAAGGAGATTGAGAAGGGTGGGAGGACTAGTGAGCAAGCGGTTCTGCTGCGGACTCAAAGGGAGAGGTTGATGGCCCTGCTGGATATCAAACTCTTTTTGCCGACGTCCAAGGAGAAAGCTATGGCGAGGCGGTTTGGGCGGTTGCCGTATGTTGATGCGGTGGATG
>QGMI01000804.1:0-18476 GCA_007821535.1 Lachnellula occidentalis | reverse complement strand
CCCCTCAACCAATAGTTGTAATGTCCCCCCGCCTCCATTCTCCTCGTTTCTCTTTACTGCTCGTTGCATTTATTTCTTCAAACGCACTTGCAAGTTTGGCTTGTGTAGACCTTGTGTGTTCTCGAGGCCCAAATTGCACTTGCTTTCTGCCCCTTCCCACCGTGTCATCTGCAGCTTGTCTTTCACTCCGCCTAACATTCAACGCTGGCAATGCCTTTTTTTTGAACCACCTTCACACTTGTGGACGGTCTCACACTTACAAGCGGTTCTTACGTGGGGTTCTGCAAACTCCACAAGATATCTCCACGCGTCCTTCCGCGGCTGTCTTTCCTGGGAAGTGTTGCCAGTTCCCTGCAGCCAGTCTCCAGTGAGGCCAAAGGGATTGGCTGTGGTGATCTTATTTCGCGATCGGATAGCTACTCCTTGTTCATCGTATATCCTTCATGGATTGGCGGCCCCAATCCCTCCCCCTTTCGTCATTGTGCTCTCGATCTCTTCTCGTCGTTCCTGTATATACTCAAGTTGAGTCTCCGTAGATGCTGCGTATGTTCGAAGCCTTCAGCGAACGGCAGGCGGTGGTTTGGCCATCTTTAATTGTACAGAGTGTTTGTAACGACCTTGCTTGGTTACTGAATGTAGTTCCAACGTGGCTTTTGCTGAAACTATCGATGGAAACCTGGTGGTTCGGTTGGCTCGTGCGATCTTCCTTCGAGGTCAGGGGAGTCTGTTCGGTACAGCGCAGAAAAGCACATGCGGAAGCAAGGGCGCAAAAAGGAGAAGATTGCAGGTCTTCATCTTCCACATTCCTGCCAGCATTCCAGCCGCCAGCCACACTGTTGAATGTTGACTAACATCTTTCCAGCTCAACGATAATCCAACAAACGATACATACTTTAGGGAATGTGTATCCTCCGCTATCAAACGAATTCGCAGCTTTGGTGTCTTGATGCCATACTGTTATGACTCTTTCGGCTGTGGTGCCAAACCCGCCACTTCTCTGCGATGTGCGTTGGCTATTTGCGCGCTGGTTGATGCCGGTTCAATGGTCTGCGTGTTCGTTCTTTCGTTGTTTCCACATGATTGCGACCACCTTCCACTGGTATTCGTTTGATGCAAAGCCTAACTTGGCCGTGTCTTTCCAATTGCCGGACGATTCTTCTTGAGCTGGTGCCATCATTCCCGTTTGTATTTGCCTCTTACTTGTTCATTCGATTGCGCCTGACTGAGGGGTAGGTAGGTTTGCGGGAGATGTGTCATTGGGAAGAAGGATAAATACTGAGGCCCTTATCTTAAAGTCGTGGATCAGTAGCATTCTGCTAACTATAGGAATATAATTTGGACATACTTACTTGTAAGCCGGGAGAGGTTGTACACAATGAGACTTTCTGGCCCGAAATTGATGCTTCGGCAACACTGGAGTGTATCAGTATGCTCGGTGGTTGGAAGCAGTTCAAGTCACCGGGGAAGAAGAGCTCAACTATGCAGACATGAGTGTAAAGCCGGAACAATCATGGGCAGCAACTTATTTCCCCGAGTGTTCACTTGACGATATTCTTTTTGACAGCTCCCTGAACAGACTTTTTGTCACCAAGAGAGTATCTCCACGGCTTCTCATGTGGTGCTCTGTGTTCATCCGATATCCTTAGCTGCTTCAGTTGCTGATCAAGCCTCGCTTGATGGGCGAAGCCTCAGCGCCCACATCGCAGCGCGTCGTTCCCTCGTCGAAACAACCCTCCCAAATTCATTATAGCTTATGCTCCATACACGCGAGTCAACAGGACAAGTCTACTACCTCCTTCTCTCCAGTTGCATAGTCACATCAAAATGCCACCACAGCAACCAAATCATACCGCAGGAATCTACACAGCGTACAAAATTCATACCGACCAGTTCATATGCTGGCTCACTCGCAAAGCAATAGCAACAGGCTACGAGGACTCGAGTATCAACGCCGCCGCCAAGTTGCGTACCGATCACAACGCCGAAGAGGGCCAAACAGACGAAACACCTCGGAGGGTTGTCCCAACAAGGACGCTCCTCTCTCAAGCTCGATGGATTGTGGACTACTCTGAAATCCCTGTCAAAGTTCCCGACGACGTGCAGTTCTCGTTGCAATTTGCTATTCGGCTCCGCAAAGCATGTGCAGACTACTTTGCAAAACTCAACTCTAAATCTTCAGTCCCAGAGTTGAAAGTAGCAGATAGCGCCCATCGGTACTTTGTCCTTGTCCTTGAGAAGACTAGGGATATTTTGCAGGTCCCTAACACCCAGGAGGGAAACAAACCCGACAACGTCTCCACCCCTAAACCAACCCTCGACAATCGTTTTACCCTCCTTTCCGTGGACGAGACTCTCTTGCCTGCTGCCGAACCCCTTTCTCTTCCAGTCCCACCTATCGCCACTCTCCTGGAAACACCAGTCCAATCGACGCCCACTCTTCCCCGCAGCGACTACTATGAATTTGAGGTGGATGGAGGAGTAACAGCGTCTTCAATGAAAATCTTCTGCCTATTCCAAGATTTGCACGGTCACAGGGAATTCTTGAAGGAAACTTGGGAGACCTTCTATTGCGGCCCGTCCGGCCTGATGGTTGCTTCTCTCATCACAAACCTTGCTTTGGACCTTGTGGATAGAGCAGAGCGTAACCTCAAGGAACCGGATTCCCAAGGACGTCAGCTAGATCCTTACCGAGAAACGTACATTATCCCCAGCGCAAAGGACCCCTCCGGGGTTGTTCCTGACAATCGAGAACTCAGTTACGAGAACTTGTTGGGGGTTATGCCTGATAACGAGTTCGTGTACAGCTCAATCTACAGTTCTCTGTTCACAGCACACATCGGTGGTATTCATGAGTCGCATCGTAACAGGTCTCGTTATTGCCTCCCAACCTTGCCACTCGTTGAGGAAATTTACGACAACTTCTTGCATTATCCCAGCAACACTCCAAAGTCGTTTATAATACCATCAAGTCCAGATTGGAATGACGAGGACATATTGCTAAAGCGGATGATGCTAGAATTGTATTTCAGACACGGTCTATTACAAAAAGTAAAGCGTACTGTTGTCAAGGACCCCCAATTGCCATTTCGCGACAAGTTAACCAAGAGCTTGTGGCATGCCTACCAGCACAAGCCTCAGGAGGTTTCGTCCATTTTTAGCGCTCGAATACTTTTGGATATACATCGAATCCTTGGGTCTCGTGTTCCAGGAGCATTTGAGGAGCTTCGCAGGAAAGGAGCATTGGCTGAAAAGGCTGTGGGATTCGAGTACAAGGTTGTTGAAGGAACTCTTTCAACAAAGTCGGACATCATTACAGACAACTTGACGGTAAAGCGAGACTGGGTTGACGAGACTATGCTTGATAAAGCTTGCGAATTCGTTGGTAGAGTCAAAAAGGTCATTAGGGATAATATGTATATTGCCTTGAAAGAAAGAGCATTCAGTTACCCAGAAGCTGCGAACCAGCAGAACGTTTTCGGAAACCACGATGTCCACCCCTCGCCTGACTTTGGGTTTTGGTTCAACCAACAACCGGTTTATTGCGGGATGGAGTCATTGAAGCTGGTTGTTGACCAGGAAAGACTCGGTCTCAGGTTGGTCAACCGGTCCATGGCATTCCTTGCAGCTGGGCATCTGTATCATGCTTGTGCGCGGTTGGGTCTTCTCGATGCAGGTTGGGTGCCAATGGGAGTGGCTCTGGATATTCACACGGATCAGTTTTTCAAGGGAGAATTCCCACTCACGATTCATAGTATGATAACGAGATTCAAGTTGAATATCGGGTTCGAAGCCCAAGACTTTGCGATAAACAAAACACGAACACACACGCTGGGCATTTTGACTTCATCCCAAAAAGAAGATTTTTTCATGAAGATATCGCCAGAATCCCAGCAAATCGCGCGATACTTTGAGGGCAAGGACACGGCAGAGATATTGATCAAGAACTTGTGCCCACAGCCAAAGAAGAGATCTGGTATTCAGGAGGAAGCACTCACGAATGTTGAGATGTTGAACCAGCTACGAGAACGGCTTCCAGCCATCATACAAAAAATGGACGTCGATCTCATCACCCTCAATCGAAAGTCTGGAAGACTGCTCCTGAAAATCGGCGAGCGGTACAAATCGGAGCTGGGAATTGAAGATGAGAATGGGGGCATCAAAAAGACCGATATCATGCCGCGCAAGTTTGTCGTCATGGTTATGGAGACGCTGAACCAAGCCGACCAACTTTCGAATAGCCCCTCGCGTAATGGAGAGAATTTGTCAGTCAAGGAATTGTATGGTCCCAGGCTCGCCATTGCAGCCGAGGTTATTACGGAGATGTTGCCAGAGTTGAATTGGGAGGACCAGGTAGAGCCATTCCCCGTCGTGTCTAATTTTGCGGACAAAACGCTATTTGGAAAAAAAGAAGAATAAGCTGGTTAAGCTGTAAAGTTTCATGGAGGTTGAAGTTCTTGGATAGTTGAATTTGGTATAGAATGCTGTTTTATAGTTTTGATTCAAAATTTTGGTCGGAATTTCATATTGTTCCTTCAGTAGATCTGCAGTCTTTGCCATGCTTATATCGGAAAGACATAGGCTATCAATCACTTCCTACCCAAGTCCACTCCAGGCCTACCTCCCTCCACACCAATCACCCATCTTCACAATTCATCATGCCAACCCTCATCCTCGTAAATCTGTTCCTCATTAACGATAACCGGCGGATTCAACCTAATTCCCTCGCCCTCCGCGCAGCCCCAACAGCACCCACCCATTCCGGCTCGATATCCTCAAGAAACCGATCCGAAAACTCTAGCACGGCTTTGACAATTGCTTCGCGCATCTTTTTGAATTCCGAGGCTGGTGCATCGCCGCTGAAGATGATGTTGTTAAGGGGCAACATAACCGCGAACTCTATAGCTAGGATCTGACTTATAGAATACTTATAATTAATAAGTAAAATAATAAGGGGTTATAATAAATGTATTATAGAATAGATAGTATTCTAAGTAAATAGAGAAACCCCGTTTTATAAGGCTTCCCCTAGCTTAGGCACCTGACTATTTATTATATAGTAGCATATTATAACCTTATAATATTTATCCCTTATAGAATAATTTACTCGTCTTAAGTAGTATATAAAAAGTAGTGTTTTACTACTAAAAACTAAGTTAAAACGTAAAGAAATACTTTATAATAAGCATATAGGCGAGAACCTAACTGATAATAAAATATGCTCCCCTTTTCTAGTAAATAGGGGACGCTAAGCCGAATCTAGAATCTAGCCTCTTTATAACCTCCTTTATTCTTTACAATTCCTAAAACTTTATAACTTCTTATATCTTAGTATTTTAATATTTTTAATGCCTTCTATAACTTTATTACTATTAAGTAATATATTTACTATTAATATTTTTAAGTCATTTGTTACTTCATCTTAGTTTTATATATTTCCATCCTATTAGTAGTATTAGTAGTCTAAAAATCGAACTTTATTATTAACGTCTAAATCTTCTAGCTCTTAATACTATTATTATTCTATCTAAAGGCGTATACTAGGTAGTTCAATCTCCGTTCTATATATTCTAAGTAGAATTTAGTTATTATTAATGCATTAAATAATACATTCTAGATCTCGATCTATTAATTTCAATTTACTAATTCTACTAAAACCTTTAATATTTCTACGTTTTAAGCATATTAATAGTTCTAATATTATTAGCTTACTTTCTAATTTGCTAGAGAGTTAGCTAATTAGTAATGACTTTATATAAATACGACTGCTTTATTAATTTTTTAATGATATTAATAATTTTCAGAACTTGTTAAAAAGATGTAATAGTAAGTACTATCCTTTACATCTTTTATTAACTTTAATACTAATTTTTATACTAAAGTATAGACTTTATACTCTAGTTTTAAGTCACTTCTACGATTTTCCTTACTATTTTCGTTTAGTCGCTTGATATTACTATTAACTTTATTATTACTATTAAGTTTATTTAATAGTTATTTACTTTACATTTTAGTATAAGTTCTACTAAGATTCTTATACATTATCTATACTAATATTACATTTAAACAATATATATATCAATATTAGTTCAGCATAAGGTTCTAAGGTTCTATTGCTTTAATAAGTTACTATAGTAGTATATTAAGTAATAAATACATTCCTTAGAGATCTTAGTATTGGTTTTATATTAATCTTACTACTAGATTTCTATAACGTTCTTAATTTCGCTAACTTCCTTTTCAAATTTATTTGATTTAATTTTATTAATATTATTAATTACATTATCATTTTTAGCTTTAGCTCTTCTTAGTTCTCATTTACCTAATATATACTTTAAAGATTATCATTTAATTTAGTACTAATTTTTATACTAGAAAATGAATAATATACTTACTTAGTTATAATATTTCAACTTTATATAAATCTAAATTCTTAAAACTTTCTAAGTCTATTTTATTAAAGTCTAGCATATTTTCCAACTTCCTTTAATGCTATTATAATAAGTCTATTATTAATATAGCAATAAGGATATAATATTAAGATAGAGTAGAAGAGTTTGTAATATCGTTACTAGCCTCTCGTTTAGGGATTGCTAGCTCGTTTAGCTAGCTCTAGTCTAGAAAGACTTTAAACTTCTTCCTTTTATTAGAGTATGCCCGGTTTAGATATCTTCCTATTTCTTTATTAATAGTACCGTCGCTAATACTTCTAGTTTTAACAACTTCTAATATACTAAGTCTAACTTAGACGCCTTTATATATTATTATAAGAAGTACTACTTATAAGTAAATACTTTCTTCTACTTATTAGAAAGCCTTCCTCTATAAGCTACTACTATTGCAATTCCTATAGCAAGCTTTAGCCTTTAGTTATTATCTTAACTTAAACTTCTAATACTATTATTAGCTCTAGAATAGGTTAGTTTAATTATTATTTATATATAATAAGTTTCTATATCTAACCTTTCTAGTTTATTACTAATATCTTAGATTAGCGTTTTAAGAAGTATCTTAAATATTCTTATACTTTATATTCTTTACTTTTATATTAGAAGTACCTAGTAGGTATTAGGAAGGTAGTATCTAATATTCATATCCTAAGGAAAGCTATGATCTAATCTCTACTAGAACCTTTTAGTATTTTATTATTATTATTATTATCTTTACGCTTTTATTATTCCTACTTTTATTTATTAACTTTATATAAAATCTCAACTTTACTATTCTTCTAATATCTAAGCTTTCTTAGAACTATTTAATATAATTATTACTATTTTTTACTAATAGTATATTATTATTAGAAGAATCTTTATCTAGGTTTATATAATACTATTCTACTAACTACTAACTTACTTATACTTTATTTAGAAGTAATAATAGTAGTAATAATAGTAGTAGGATACTACTATTATTATTATTAGAGTAGCTACCTATTATAAACTTTGCTTTTTCCTTACTTTTAACTTTTATATATCCTTTTTATTTCCTTTTTATCTATTTTCCTTCCTCTTAACTTTATAGCTTTAGGATTTTTATTATAAAACTACTAATAATTATCCTTATATAGAACTTTAGGAAAGGTATCCTTTTTAAATAGGTTAAAATAATAAAGATTATCCTACTTTAGCTATTACTTAGGATATGACTAGCTTTAGTATTTTAGTTCTATATATACTTTCTCTAGTATAATTATCATTCTAATTGAAAATCTTATACCTCTTATACCTTTAGTATTAATAGTATAAAGGCTAATACCTTCTTAAAGGGACCTTATAGATATACTATATTATTATATTAGTAATAGGCTAAAGTGCTTCCTATCTTATATAAGAGTATCTAGGCTCTATTATAATTGCTATATTATTAAAAAGAAGTCGTAAAAGCTTATATATAAACCTCGTTCCTTATAGAATAATATGTGACTCGCCTTAAGTCTATTCTATTATATTATCTAAAGAATCGTTTAATACTAGATATCTTATAATAGCGCGGCGACTATATAGTTAATATTAGTCTAGTAGTTCTTCCTATAATAACTTATCTATCGATTCTAACTCTATTAATACTATATTACTATTACTATAAAACTATCCATCCTATTAAAAGAATAGCTTAAGTTTATTTATAGAGACTATTCTTCTTAATTATGCCTTATTATTACTAAGTTCTTTTAATTTAAAATAACTGTCGGGATATGTGGTCACATGACCTTAGCGCGTGATGACTAAGCTGCTGCAGAGGCTTAACCTCTAAGGCCTACAGTTAGGGATAACCTCTTCTCCCTTTATACAATACTACTATAACCCTAGATCAAGTCTTACTAGCTAGTATTAAGTGATTATTCCTATAATACTAATACTGATTAGTAGTTCTTCTCACGGAGATAACTATAGAATAGTAAGGCAATCCCTAAAAGGTAGAGAAAGTAGCGTTATACGCGAAAAGGCCTAGAACATTTCTATGCCTCTATACTAAAGGAGAGCGATAATAAGCCTATAGTTCTAAGTCTATATCTTCACTTTATTAGCATTCTCGTCAGGAAGAAGCGTCTATCACGTAGAATAATCCTAATCTCTATAACGTACCTTAGCAAATCGCCTATCTTCTAACTCTTTTTCGCTCCTATTTTGAATCGCTAGTCTTCTGACTCCTTTTCATTCGCGTTCGATACCTAGATTGAACTAAACCGATCTACGATTCGCACCTTTTAATTAAGTGCTAGCGAGCATTATACTACCTCTTGAAGTAATAGTCTACGCCTACGCTCGAATCCCCTTATTTCGAAGCAACTACAAGAGTACTTCGAATCTCTACCTCCCTTACAAGTAGCATAACTCCCTCTAATTCTAGCTATAATTTTCGCCTATAGCTTAGAGCAACCTGTTTAACTACCGAGCATTTATATTCCCTAGGAGCATGACAAGCTAGCAATCCCTTACAGGCTTAGCAGACTACTAGTAGAGCCTTAGTACTACTGAATCCCTTCCGAAATACGTCTGTAGAGCCTTAAGAATAGCGTTAAGAATCCCAATCCTATGTCGATATGATGACCTTATCAATAAGAGAACCTGGGGATAATAGATCAATATCTCAAATGACGGCCCTAACCTAAAAGCGATTACAAATTACGTTCTCTACTGTATAGCCCTATACTAGACGAGATAATACGCAGATGACGAGCTATAAGAGGCATTTAGGGATAACTTCAAGGGATAGAAGGTAGATATATTTCAACTTGCTAGAGGATAGATAATTAACGATTTTCGGGCTTAATTACGATAATATAGAGTCTATACGAAGGAGCTTGTTACTATTCTTATAGAAAAGGAATAGCACAAGTAGACTAGGCCTGAGATCGCTATGTAGAAGCAAATAGATAAAAGGTTCTACTCTCGATTCGATCTACTAGTAGAAGACCTCTCTAAATCCCCTCAAATAGTCCCGGATTCCGATCTCAATCTACTAGTAGAGCTTCCTCATTTGGAGCTATAATACTAAGGCCCTAGCCTTATAGCCTATGCCTTTACTCTAAACCTCAAAACAGAGCTAGTACCTGACTACTATAACAATTTGAAGATCTGCTAGAGGGTAGATAGATCAGCAGAGCCTTAGTTAGGCCTAGTAGATCATATTAAGCTCTCTCCCTTACAAGTAGACCTCCACCCGAAGCTAGGGTTTACGCTTACCTTTCGAGAACTATTCAAACCTCCTGATTACCTCCGAATGCCCTTAAATCCGAATGCTCTTATAGTAAAGCATATACTACTGCAGACTATACGTACGAATGCCCTTATACTACAGTAGACGCCACGCCTGTCGAGCCGCAAGCAGAGCAGCAGGCTAAGCCCGTTCGGGACGAATCTGAAACATATCTTATAAGCTTTTTGCTATAGATTCTGAGTACTCGTAAGGATACTTCCTTATCAGTTACTTATCAGTTGCGGCCGCTAGTGCAGCTGCGGAAATGCCGATAGAAGTTTTTGCGTTTTAGGGATATGATTGGCTGCTACTTATCTGAGTGTCAGGTGTATGATTTTGGGCAATGTATTGTATAGTACGATTTTGTAAAGCGAGATCTATATTGCACTAGCAATAGTAGATGTAGAGGAACCTTGCTTACTACCTATCCCGAATAGGCAATCTAGGCACAAAAGAGAGTTTGCTAGTGTCGGGATATGTGGTCACATGACCTTAGCGCGTGATGACTAAGCTGCTGTAGAGGCTTAACCTCTAAGGCCTACAGTTAGGGATAACCTCTTCTCCCCTTATACAATACTACTACAACCCTAGATCAAGTCTTACTAGCTAGTATTAAGTGATCACCCCTGTGATACTAACAATAACTCTTATTAATATTAGCTTCTCTAATTTAATACGGTCCTAGCTAATAAAAGTCGAGTTTTATTATATTTAATATATTGATTTCCTAAGTCGAGTCCTATTATAGTATAATATCTCTAACCTTAAATAGTCTAGTATATAGGCTATATTTCAAGTCTTATACTTCCTTCTCTTCTTAGTATTTCCGAGTTTTCTATAATTAGGCTTCTATAATATCTTTATCTTATAACTAGAACTAGTATACTTTAAGCCTAATTAAATTATTATAGTCCTTAACTTCTTCTTATATGAAGAGATACTACTATATTATTATAGTTAACTTGATTAGTAATATAGCTTCCTATCTATTTGCTATATAAAATAGGGTTAACCCTATAGATATACTTATAGTAGTTCGTTCTAAAAGTAGGACTATAAGAATATTATTAGGCTAAGGACTATCTATCTTTACTAATACATTCTTGATTAGGCTATATCTATATTCGATTTAACTAGTAGTACGCGCATTATAGAAGCTAATAACGATTCTATTAACTCCTATTTTATTTAGAAGCTTAATAACTTTAGCTTTAAATTCTCTACTACTATTAACTTACAGCCTATTAAATAGTCTATACCTATAAATTATATCTTCCTATAAGAACTTTGCTATACTTATAGCGTTTTTATTAGCAAGTGCCCTAGCTTTAAAGTATCTAGAGAAGTTATTCCTAGTAATAATAAGATATGTTTTACTCTTTTTAAATAGTATAAAAGTAATATTAATATCCTAGTATTTAAATATTCTATTAGTAGTCTAAGGAAATAAAGCTTCTTCTAGTTAATATATTAACCTAAATTAGTATTTTAGATAAGTCTTAAGATAGTACTTAATATCTATATAGATTCTATCTTAAAAGTATTAAGTAGCAATCCTAGTATAGGTACTCTTATGACTCTTATATCCTATCTTATTATATATTTCCTTTAAAATTTATCTCTTTATCTTAAGCTTATCTACTATAAGCCTTATAAGATACCCTTTTCTAGGTAACTTCTATAGCTTATAGTAGTAAACTATAAAATAAGACGCCTTCTTCTTAAATGCTTAAAACTATATTAGGTTTATATCTTTTAGTTTCTTAAAGGTTATTAGAAACCTTCCTACTTTAAGGTAGAATTTACTATATTTATATATTAAGAGAAGTTAGTTATTATTAGTTTTAAAAGCATTAGAAATATTATTTATACTAAAATCTATTTCTTTTTCTAGTTGCTTCTAATGCTCTTATATTTCTTTTTTAATCTAATACTAGACTAGATAAAGGTAAGTCTTATCCTACCTCTTATTAGAGTCTAGCCTAGTATCTAATATATTTAAGACCTCACTTTCCTCTTCTTTTATAGTAACTAGTATGATCTCTATTATTCTAAGTTCTACTAGTATCTAGTTATTGATATTTTTATTAGATATACTTAAATTATTAGAATAAGATAGTCATTTTAATAAGGTATCTACTATAATATAAGTGCTTCTAGTAATATAATAGACTTTAAAGTTAAAGAGGCGAATCTAAGCTAACTAGCAAGTAATAAGAGCATTTAGATAGTCTATAGCACTTTTATTAAGTTATGCTATAAGTATATTAGTATTAATTTCTAAGATAAAGTATACTTCTATAAGCTAAACTTATAATTTCTTTAAGATCTTAAGTACTTTATAAGCTTCTCATTTAGTAGTATTATAGTTTCGCTCTATATAGTTCTAATTACTACTCTTATATTATATAAGGCGTACCTTCTTACTTATAGGGTCTTATTAGCCTAAGTAGCCTCCTTATCCTTTAATACTAGTATCTACTAGAATAATAATATTAGATGCTCTATTAGAATAGTCGATCTAAATAAGTATTAGAAATGCAGATAGTATATTTTATAGCTTTTTTATAATAATACTATAAACTCTAGGATCTTAGTAGAATGTAATACCTTTCTTAAAAAGCTTATAGATAAGCTTATAAATTATTATATAACCTTTAATCTAGATATAGAAGTAGCCTATTATTTCTAAGAATCATTTTACCTTTATAATACTCTTGTATTTCTTCTACTTTAAGATCTTTTAAACCTTTAAGGCTAAGAGTTTCCTACCTTTAAAGTTATATATAAAACTAATTATATCTAAGCTATCTATATAGAACTTAGACTTTTCCCTAATAGTAGTTCCTACTCGCTTTAAGACTTTAAGTGATCTATTAATATTATAGATATATTTAAATATAAATCGCCTTATACCTAGGAATTATAGAATTTCCTCTCTATTATAGTTAGTATAAAGTCTCTTAATACCTATATCATTTATAAAAGGAATTACTATAATTAGTATAAGCTTATTAAAGATAAATATTATAATCTATATAAACTAGGCTATAGAATTCGTTACTCCTATTAGTAGTCTAGTATTTCAGACTAGTCTAATAGACATAAAGAATGCTATTATATTTCGACTCTTCTTATATAGTATTTGATTATTATACCTAGAGAATATATTAATTAGTATTGCCTATATATATTCTATAAATACTTCTAAATATTTATTAATAGAAGAAGGTAAATTAGTATCTTATATTATTACTATATTTAACTTTATTATAGAATTAATTAATTAGTAGATTCTAGGTTACTTCTTTATAACTAGAAACTAAGAGTTTTAGTATAGTCTATTATAATACTTAATTATACCTCGTTTTAGGCGTTCTTATAGCATTTAGATTATTATTAGTAATAATACTTAGGGATATAGAAAGTTAGTAGCCTGCTAAGCTTTATACTTAATAATATTTAGTATAATAGGTAGTAAAACGTCCTTATAGAAGACTCTATATTAGGTCTAGTTAAAGGTAATAGCCTTCTCTTATACTACTAGTACTTCTTCTAGATATTATTACTTGATAGGCTATAAACCTTACGTAATATATAGTCTTTTTAGGTTCTTTTTAGTTAATTATAATCTCTTAGGAATGTCTATAAATTAAGGAATTATATAGTCTTTAAATTCCCTAATATACTTTTAAGAAGTATTATACGCCTTTAACTATTTATACTAGTCTTTTCTTTTACTAGGCACCTTCCTATTGCCTTAATCTTAATTGATAGGCTTAACCTTCTTATCTTTAGTCTTATATATAGTATTAATCTTAGTAGTCATTTAGTTAAACTATTACTTAGGCCTATATTCTATAGCAATCCTATTTACTTTAGCTTCTAGAAGTCGATTATTAAAGATTATCTTTTAGTTAATAATCCTCTTATAGTATAGCTTATTAAAAAAGACGCCTTCTTATATAAAGTCTAGTACTATTTCTATAAAATCGAAAATGCTTTTAACCTAGTCTTATTCTTCTATAAGCTATAGATTAGGTTACTACTAGCTTATAGAATTCTATAGTACTAGGTTTATCGTAATTCTAAATTAGCAATTCTAATTAAATAAGTACTATTCATATACCGTCCCTATAAGTATAAATAGGGCCTTAGGATAATATTATTATAGATATCTATTAATTCGTTCCTAGCTAGTAATAGAGAAGATATTAACGTCTTATCTTCTATAAGCTACTAAAGCATTCTTATATTTATTATATAAAGTCTTTAGCTCTTTCTTAATCTTTATAGCTTAATCTAGTACCTATTTAGTAGTATTATTATAAAGTTCTTAGATAATTTAATCTAAAAACCTTATTTCTTTATTATATATTTAATAGCAAGTAAGATATCTATATTCTTTTCCTAGTTTAAATTACTTATATAGCTAGTTAACTTCTATAGCTTCTAGATAGTTAACTTCTATATTAGCAACTTTAGTATTAATATTATCCTAATAGCTAAAGTTACTTCTTAGTTACTAATTTAAGTTAGAATCTTTAGATTTACTAGGCGATATGATTATTCTAAATGAGTCCTTACCTTTCTTAAGCTCTATCACCTTATTAGTAATAAATTAGGTAACGTTTCCTATTTTAAGATTAACTAGTAAACTTATAATAAGTCTGCTTATACTATCCTAGGAATAGTAAAAGCTTATCCTAGCTTATTAGAAGAAAGGCATCTTTAAGATAACTTTTTTAGCCTTATAAAAGATAATATAAAACTAAGAGCATATAACTATATTCCTAATTACTATTATAACATTATTTATAAATCTTAAGAATCTGCTTTAACTTCTTATAATACTAGTCATCTATATCTTATAATCTAAAGTAAAGATAACTTAAGCTTTAGATATAGTAGTAGTACTTATTATATTAACTTTAGCTCTACTATCTAGGGTTATATAGTAATCTATTATTTTATTCTATCCTTTAATAGTAATCGTTACTTTTAGTATAAGAGAGATATAGTAAGCAAATCTTATAAATTTTATCAAGTAGACTTTTATAGATTCTACTTTTTAATAAGTAAAATTTTTAATCCTAATTAGTCTTATTAGTTCCTTATAGTAGGTAAAGTTTAGAATATCTATCTTAGTAGACATCTTCTTCATTTTCTAGTTAATCTTCCTTTCTACTAAGTTTTTATCTAGTATTCTCTTATTTATTAGACTTAATCCTATAATGAGATTTCTAATATTAATACCTAGTTTTAATAGTCTAATAAGCATTTGTACCTAGGCTTTAAATAATAACTCTTCTATAATCCTTATAGCTTTTAGTACCTTTCTTACCTTAGCTTATTTTATAGTATAAGTTGCTTTTAGAACCTTTAATTAGTTATCTCTTTTATTATCTACTATTTATATATTAGATAAGTTATTTGCTTCCTTATCCTTTATAGAATGCTTTTCTTTTTTAGGTTTAGTAGATACTACTACTAGCTTAGGTTTTGCTTATAGTAGTCTATTATCTAGTATATTAATAGTAATACTATTCTATAGCTTAGGCTTAAGCTCTAGCGACTTTATTCTAGCTAGCTAGGCCTATTCTTATAGCTTCTCCTAAAGCGTCTTATTTAGCTTTTAGGACTTCTTCTTCTAAATTATCTTACCTAGGACTAGCTCTACTACTACTTTCTTTTCTATTAAGAGATTCTAGATTTTAGTAGTACTTTCCTTTATTAGAAGCTGCATTTCTAGTGCCTTCTTATTTTTAGGAACCTTTTATATTTTAATATTTATGACTTTTATAATAACTTCTTTACTAAATAGTACTACTTAAGCTACTTTCTAAGTATCTATAATATTGCCTATAAACTTATTATTTATGCCCAATCTTATAAGCATTTAGAAGCGCTATAATTAATTAGAATTAAGCTAAATTAGCTTTAAATTAGCTTTATTCTTAGGCTATAGTCTAAGATAGATTTCTACTATATTAGAAAGGTCCTTAGAGTCCTTCCTCTTTTTATAGATAATTCCTAATCTATAGAATACCTAATAGTCCTAGTATTAGTTCTACTATTAATGCTTTAGCTAGGGTTATATTCCTAGCAAAATTTTATTTAGATACTATTAATATTTAGCAAAATCTACTTTCTATATATAGCCTACTTATACTAGTACTACTAGTATATTAGATATGCCTTCCTCTAAAGCATTAAGTAGAAGCTTATTAATTTCGACTATTATAAGCTACTTATAGATTTAGTCTATAATCATTTAGTTAATATAGAGCGATTTAAGCCTATCTATAATATCTTCTAGCTCCTTTTTAGAAACGCTATCTATTAACTAGTTCTATAGTTATCTATTATCTTATAGCATATTATAAAGTAGTACTAGACCTTTTAATTTCTTAGTTTCCTTTAGTTTATATAGAATTGATTAGACTAGCAAGTAAATTAAGGCTGCCTCCTTACTTAACTAGTATAGCAATATTACTATTAACTACTTATTTAGGTATTAACTAATTTCTTTAATACTAGTAATATCCTTTTTAATATAATCGTATATCTATTTAAATTCCTATATATGTTTTTAACTATACTTAAGTTCTTTATAGATATACTTTATTACTTTATCTTAAAGGTTTTATAAAAGTCTTTAGAAGAACTTTATTATTATTTAGTAGTTAGTTAACCTAACTTCTTAAAGTAATCTTATAACTATATTATTAAATTCTTAGTAGTAAGTCTAGATCTATATCTTTAAAATAGTCCTTATCATTTCCTAAAAGGTTTAGATAACTTAGTCTAAATAACTAATAGTATACTTCATCTAATTAGTATTACTAGCTTGATACTCTTTATAAAGGATTTCCTAGAAGGTTTTCTAGCTCTTTATCATCTTAGTAAGTCGTTTTACATTTTAAGCAATTTAGGATTCTATATACTAAATAGCCTAGTTGATCTTTTTATCTAAATGCTTAACTTTATAAGTTTTAAAGTATTATTCTAAAGTCTTAAAGTACTTAGTAATATTAGTTCCGTTAAAAGAAGGCATACTATAAGTCTCCTTAATTAGTATTAGGTTCTAAAAGGTAAGTTATAAGTAGCTCTTCTTATAGTAAGACCTTTTTAATTTAGACTTAGACTTTTAAGTTTTCTTTATAGCCTTATTACTTAACTTAGCATCTAATATTAACTCCTTACTAGATAAAAAGTACTTTAAAGATAAGAGGGAAGATAATAATAAATCATCTAAAGATAATAGAATCAATAGTACCTTTAACTTTTTTAGCTTCTTTTCCTTCTTCTTCTTTTTTAAAGAGTCCTTCTTAAAAGACTTCTTCTTAGGTACATCTCTAATAAAATTATTATTAATAATAAAAGGCTTAATTTACTCTAGAAATCTATCTAGACTATATCTTCCTAATATAAAGATATCCCTAGAGTTGCTCTTAGGTCTACTACCTTTATCTAATACGATAGTTGGTACTTTTAAGGAGGTAGTATTATTTATCCCTTTCTTAGGCTTAGTATACTACTTCTACTTTACTTCTATAGCTAGCTTCTTCTTCTCTTTCTTTATTAGAGGCTTTTCCGGCTTAAGACTAGGTGAAGATACTATATTTCCTAAGGAAGTACTTAGCGCCTTATCTTTTACTTCTAGTTGGTTGCTTATAAAGGCTTCTAATAAAGCAGTTAGCGTTTTATCTTTTAATAGGCTAACTCTACTAGTTGCAAGGTCTAATATAAGCATTATCTAGACGAATCTAGTAGGGGTTTATAGGTTAAATAAGGACATATTAATAGTAGGTAATATGCTAGTAGCAAAGTGATATTACTTTAAAAGAGGTTAGGATGAAAATAAACTAATATTGATTTTTAAGATTTTTAGATAAAGAGTAAAATCAAAATTTAGACTTAAAAATAGAATATAAGGTATCTAAATAACCTTTAAATTTTAGCATTAGGCATTAAAAATCCTTTATACACTTCTATAATATCTGATATATACGCCTAAAACTTTCTTTTTCCCTAATAATTAAGATATAAGAACTACTTTTAAAAGACTTTATAATTATATAACCTAGTAAAATAAGGAATCGCCCCTTTAGATTTCGAAGTACTAGCCTTATAATTGTTCCTAATAGACTTATTCTCTCTTCTTATAATTTCTAGCTTCTAAGTAATTAGCTAAAACGCTTTTATAATCAGCTTACTTTAATGTAATAGCTTAAACTACTTAGTTATAGCCTAAACTTAAATTATATTAAGATATTTATTATAATTACTATAGGGTATCTAAGTATATATACTAATTACATTAAGGAGTCTAAGTGTAGAGAACACGTAGACGAGACTATAGACAGAGGCTTCGCTTAGTGCAAACCTATGTCACGTGACATATCACGTGACTAGCTCTTACGCATTCTAGCGTAGCCATTTCCTAACTTAATACTCTCCTTAAATAGAAACGGAGGAATGCTAAGTGACTATATATATAAAAGCATACTTAATAGTATGCTAGCATCTGCTCTCCCTAGCTTAGAAGCTAAACATATAATAAAAGTAATATTATAAAACTATAGTAGTATTAGTATAGGTAAAAGAAGGTAGTAAAAGTAAGTAAAAGTAGTAAAAATAGAAAGGAAATAAAAGAAAAAATTAAAAGATATCCTCTAGCAAGCTAGTACTCCTAGCTAGTACTACTCTTTTTAGTAGAGTACTACGTAGGATAAGGCTCTAGGTAAGGCTCTCCCTAGTAGAGTACTATATAGGAT
>QGMI01000803.1:0-18481 GCA_007821535.1 Lachnellula occidentalis | reverse complement strand
TCTACTAGGCTAGTAAGATAAGTTTATACTACTAGGAAGGGAAGTATATTTATAAGCTATAATAAGCATATAATAGTATACTATAAGATCTACGCCTTAGATATATATAATATAGTTATATTAAATAATATTAAATTCTTTAAAGATATATCTAATAGCTTAATTAATAACTACTAACTCTAAATAAAACTATTTAATAGGATATTTAAAAAGTTAGATAAGTAATATAGTAAGTATATAATTAGAAATCGCTATAGAAGACTATCTAAATAAGTTCTTACTATTAACTTAATATAAGATAAGTAGTAGAACTAAAGAAACGTAGCTTATTCTATAAAGGAAGATAGAGGCTTACTAGTAGAAGAACTAATAGAAATAGGTAAAGATACTAGAAATAGTAAAGAAATAGATAGATATATCTTCTCTAGCCTAGCCCTACTTATTACCCTAAAGCATAAAAAGCTAATAGCTAAAATAATACTAATAGTTATAATTAGAATAGCTAAAACTAGAATACTAAGCTTGTTTAAAATCCTAATAGAAGCTAAATTAGTATAAGACCTAAAAGAATAGAAGCTTCTAGGAAACTAAAAGGACTAACTTTTAATATTACTATTTCTAGCATAATCTAACTAAATCCTCTAGTCTAAAACTAAGTAAAGAGCTAAAGAAAGTAATAAAGAACTAAATATAAAACGTTTTAAAGTAATACTAGTAGTACTAGATTAGTTTAGTAATAAGTAAAGTAAAAAAGAAAAGATAGTAATATTTGCCTTTAGTACTAAATATAATATCCTAATCCTAAATAGCTATAAGAAGGCAATTAATAACCTATAATATAGGAAATAATAGTAAGACGCTATTAAATTCGAAATTGTTTAACTTCTAGTTAATAATACTTAGAAAGAAAAAATACTACTACCTAGAGTAAACCTTATTAGCTCTAAGTAGGTCTTTACTTTTAAATTCAATCTAGATAGAATACTAGAACGATTTAAAGCCTAATTTATTACTTATAGCTTTATTTAATAATATAGAATTAACTATATAGAGATATTTATACTAATAGTCTATATAGTAATACTTAGAATATTCTTTACTATTATAGCTTATAAAAACTTAAAATATAGATAATATGATATTAAAAACGTATTTATAAAATCGGAACTTAAAAAAGAACTTTAGATAAAGATACCTTAAAGAGTATAATAGACGAAAAATAGAACTACTATATACCTTTTATAAAGTCTATATAGCTTTAAATAGTTAGTAAAGAACTAGAACCTTCTAATAAAAGCTAAACTTCTAAGTTAAGGTTTTAGTTCAAGTAAAGCTAATCTATATCTATATATATATATAAAACGTAGAATACGACTTTTAGTCTATATAGATAACTTAGTAGCTATTATACTAAAGTAAGAAGACTTTAGCTAGTTCTATTAGAAGCTAAATGCTTAATTCTATATAAAGGATATAAAAGAAGTATTAAAAATCTTTAATATTTAAGTAACTTAAAACTAGAAAATAAAGACACTTAA
Source organism: Lachnellula occidentalis (assembly GCA_007821535.1). Classification (NCBI taxonomy): domain Eukaryota; kingdom Fungi; phylum Ascomycota; class Leotiomycetes; order Helotiales; family Lachnaceae; genus Lachnellula; species Lachnellula occidentalis. The sequence continues at coordinate 16,943 of QGMI01000803.1, read as the reverse complement.
ATTAGATTAAGAATAATATTTTAAAAAGGTTCTTTATAAGTTTAGGTTCCTTTATACTATATATAAATCAATCTTTATACTAATAGATAGATATTCTAAGCTTTAGAAAGCTATTTTAAATAATCTAAGAATTAATCAAACCTAGTACTAAGAAGTAATTAGATCTATAATATATGCTATAGTATATATAAAGCCTAATATAGTATTTATACTAGAGAGATTAAGTTAATATATATAAGACTCTACTAAGTACTATGAATAAGTATTATAATATCTATTTTAATATTTATAATTAATAATCAAGTTTTAAATTAGCTTTAGACTAAAAGGAAATCTTATTATCTATTTAGATACCGACTATACTAGTAATAAGATAGACTAAAAAAGCATTATAGTATTAGTTAAACTTATTAGAAGAAGCTTAGTCTTCTAGGAAAGTTAAAAGTAAATATTAGTCTTAACTTTAATAATTAAAGCTAAATATATAATAATAAGCTTTATAGTAAAGCAAGGCTAATAGATAGCCTAGATTCTTTATAACTTAGAAAAAGGAGAATATATTACTAAAAATTATTAGATAGTTAATATAAAAGATAATAACTAAAAAGTAATCGCTTTAGCTAAGAATCCTTAGCTTATAAAAAGGTTAAAACATATTAATATCTACTATTATAATATTTAAGACTTATAGGATAAAAAGAAGGTTATAGTAAACTATATACTTATAAATAAGATAGCTATAGATAGGTTTTTAAAGCTTCTTATAAAGAAGCTTTTTAAAAGGTTCCTAAAACAAATTAGAGTAATTTTAAAAAGATATAATAGTATAGGAATAGTAAATCCTAAGCTTAATTAAAAGTTTAAAACAATTACTAATGTTTTTTTTTTATATAGCTTTACTATTTTTATTTATTGATTTTTATTACTTATACTTTATTTCCTTTACTATTATATATAAAAAGCTATTCTTAGTTTAATAGGACTTGTTTTTACCTTTTCTTATAAGTATATTTTATGTTTTTACTTTATATTATATTAATTTCATTAACTTATTTTATAGAAAATTGCTATTATTACTTTATTTCTTTATAATAGTATTATAAAGTCTAAGAAGTAACGTTTTTAAGTAATATTAAAGCTATTTAAATAAAAAGTAAAGCCTAATCTTAAGCTAGAAAATAAAAGTAAACTAGATAAATCTATTATTAAGCTTCTTTCTTTATAACCTAAGCTTTCTTTCTACTATAAGGATTAGTCTAAGTAATTTAACTATATACAACTATAGTCTTTTCCTTAGCCTTAGCCTTAGATACCTTAGCCTTAGCCTTAGCTTTAAGTGACTAAGCCTTTACCTTAGCTATAAGCTTTACCTTTATAAGCTTATAATTAAATTTAGCCTAAGCTAAGTTAATATCAATTAGTTTAATCAAATAGCAACTATATAAATACTATTAGTTAGCTATTTCCTATAAGGTATATAATTAGTTAAGTTAAATAGAAGAATAGCTAAAATCTACCTTATTACTAGTAAGAACTATTATATAAAAAATTATAGCAACCTATAAAGTATAACTAATCTCTATAATAATATAAGTATAATTATAGTTATATAAAGTATATTATTTACTCTTACCTAGTATATTACTATAAGCCTTTTTTAATATACTAGCAACTATAGATTAGAAGTATCTAAGGCATAGAACGGCTTAGAGAATAATACTACCTATATTAGAAGTATTATTTTTAGTAGAGCTAAGCTTGCTTTTAGTCTTACTCTTATTTAAAGCTAGAATCTTTAGTTTCTAGCGCCTAAAACATTATTAGTATAAGTATAAAAATGATAAAATATAAAAGAATATTAGACCTTTTTAAACTTAGTAGCTACTTTATTACTTTTTAACTTTATTATATCTAATTACTCTTAGAAGAAACTAGTACTAGCAATTAATACTATAAAAGTACTAGATACTATAGCTACTATAACTAGAGCTTCTTTATTATCATTTTCGCTTGACTATATCATATAATCAGAATCTATATATATTATAAGAAATTATAATATATACTATAAAAGAAGGCTTTATCTTTAATTAAAAGTCTATAAGCTTTAAAAATCAAAGAAGATAATAATAATTAGAAGTCTAAGTCATATATTAATTATTTATTAATATTATAGATATTATAAAATATATATACTTAGATATGCCTTCGCTAGAAGTACTAGTATATAAGAGAGATAGCGAAATAAGAGTATAAGATATTATAATAGACTAAGATTTAGATTAATAGTATAAGGAATAGTATAAAGTAGTATATAAAGTTGCTAGATAAGAAAAGTATAATATCGATAAAGAAGAAATAATATTTATTATTTTAAGGATTTATTTTAGGAATAATAATACTATACTAATAAGAGATATTCAAGTAATATAAAAAGGCCTAAGCTTTAGAAAGTAGTAGAAGCTATTTATATTAGAATAGAAGTATTAAATTAATATACTACTATAAGTATAGCTAGGTAGTAAAGAGGAAACTTACTTAAGGCATAGCTAGTTAGTAAAAAGAGAGATATAAATAGCTTTTCTACTTTAGTCTCCTTTTCTCTCTTTAATCAATCTATGCCTTCTTATCTTCTACTATTTAATTACTACTTTCTAATAATAATTCTTTTTAATTCTAGCTATAGTCTACGCCTATAGCTTAGAATAACCTATTTGACTACTAAGGATTTATATTCTCTTAGAATATAGAGTTTTTACAATTTGCCTTATAATAATATATAAATCGCAATTTATAAAATACTTATATTTTCTCTCCTTTTATAATAATTATAGCTTTCCTAGAAGTAATAAATCAATTATCATATTAATCTTCTAATAATTTAAGCTTTCCTAAAAGTATAATAAGCTAATAATCTCTTATATCTAAAAGAAGATAGAAAAGACTACTAGAAGGAGCAATTCTATACTTCTAAATACTCTTATAAGCTTAATAGACTACTAGTAGAGCCTTAATACTACTAAAAAGCCTTATATGAATAGGCTAGCCTAAAAGAATAGCATATAGTAATAAGAAGGTATTATCTATACTAGAATAAGTATTAGGCTTTAAGATTAATAAAAGAATATAAGTATAGTAGAAAGATATTATAAGAAAGCAAATAAATAGATATATTATCTACTATATACTAGATTAGGAAAGAATAGACCTTACTAGAAACGAGCTTTAGGACTACTTTATAGATTGATTTAAAGATTAGCTAAAAGAGAAATTTTATACTATAAGCCTAAAAGCGATTTAAAGGCTATAAGACTTTCTATAAGCAAATAGCGTTTTTATTATTAAGAATAGCTAGTCAATTATAGAGAATTTAGTAAGTACTATTAATAAAAACATTATTATAGATTTAGATTTATTATAAGATAGATCTCCTTCTAAGATCCTTCTATTAAAAGCTTTATTAAAAGTAGTATTAAAAGCTTTCTAAAATATCAAGCAACTAGCTATATTACTAGCGCTAGTACTAGTACTATTACTAGCTCTAGTACGTCTAAATGCTTTTAGATCCTAGTAAAGTGTCTATATCCTACTTTTATAAAATCTATTCTAAATGCCTTTATATACTACTTTATAGAATAGTAGATCGATAGTCTTCTAATAGAATATCTATATCCTACTTTAAAGTCTTAATAGCAGATTAATAGTATCCTAGTAAAGTATTTCTTTTTAGTAAAGTATTTTAATATTTGACCTATTTTTTAGTAATAATAGCTATAAGTAGAAAGTAGCAATTTAAGCTAAGCTTAAAGAAAACGATCTGATATATAGGAAGCTAGATCTAAAATATATCTTTTAACGATTTTACTAGCGATTTTAAGTACCTCTAAATATACTTTCTTATTAGTTTCTTATCAGATTTTAAATTGTTTCCTAGATTACTATTAGCTTTTTAGATCTAAGCTTTTAAGCTATAGATCTACTTTTCTATTTTTATTATTTCTCTAATTTATATAAGATACCTATATTTGCCGGCTATATTACTTAATATAGTACTTATAGTTATTTTAGTATATAAGCGAAGCCTATATTATACTAGTAATAGTAGATAAGAAAGATGACTTCTTTTACTATTATTCTAATTAGGCTAATATATAGAAAAGAAAAGTTACTAGTATTAGGATATATGTGTCACATGACTTAGCGTAGATTACGTAAGCTTAAAGGCCTAACTTTTAAGTATTATAATCTATACTTCTAATAAGAATATTATTATAAAACTAAGTTTATAATAACCTTTAAAGTAGTAGAAGTAATTATACTTCTATATTACTAATAATATTTACTAAAAACTACTTTATTTTATACGCCTCTAGCTATATAGGATCTCTAGTATAATAAATACTTTATAGAACCTAGTAATATCTATACTAAGAACTACTATTCTTAGAAGTATACTTTTAAGAATAAAAAAGAAATACTATTATAATAGGATAGCTATTTAGTAAATCTATAATTATAATTCTTAGACCTTTAGTATAAAAAGGTATTTGCTATATATTAAATAAATATAGAAAAGGTTTCTTAGTATTAAATAGCTAAAGATTATACTTATTAATAAAAAAGAAAAAATTATCTTTTCTTTCTATTATATTTATTATATTAATTATATTCTTATTAGAATTACTATAAGGTATCTAAGTATATATACTAATTATATTAAAGAGTCTAATTATATTAAAGAGTCTAAATATAAAAAATATATAGATGAGACTATAGATAGAAGCTTCGCTTAGTACGAACCCAAGTCACGTAATATATCACGTGACCAGCTCTTACGCATTCTAGTATAGCTATTTCCTAATTTAATACTCTCTTTAAATAGAAATAGAAGAATACTAAATAACTATATATATAAAAGCATATTTAATAGTATACTAGTATCTACTCTTTCTAGCTTAGAAGCTAAATATATAATAAAAGTAGTATTATAAAACTATAATAGTATTAGTATAGATAAAAGAAAGTAGTAAAAGTAGGTAAAAGTAGTAAAAATAGAAAGGAAATAAGAGGAAAAATTAAAAGATATCTTCTAGTAAGCTAGTACTTCTAGCTAGTACTACTCTTTCTAGTAGTAAGCTTTATAAGCTTTTCCTAGTAGAATACTATATAGGATAAAGCTTTAGATAAAGCTCTTTCTAGTAGAATACTATATAGGATAAAGCTTTAGGTAAAGCTCTTTCTAGTAGTAAGCTTTATAGACTTACTCTTTCTAGTAGACTTATTTTACTTCTATATCTACTTTTATTCTTAGATATAGCTTTTAGGCTCCTTTTTCTTATATCTCTCCTTTAGGCTATCTAGTATAAGTATAGATATAGAAAGCAAACTAAATAAAGAAAGTAAAAGTAGGAATATTAAAATATATAAGAATAGAAATAAAGTAAGATAAAAGTAGAAATAAAGTAAAGCTAAAGCAAAGTAGTTATATAGAAGTAAGCTTATAAAAGCTTAAAAATTTATCAATTTATAAACGATTTATAGATAGTAAAGGCAATAGCTAAGAAAGGTAAATAAAATAGTAGTTATATATAAATTTCAAGGCTAAAACTATTAGAATATAAGGTATTAGAAGTATTATAGGTCATGTGATCTAGTCACATGATATCGCGTAGCTTAGTCAGCGAAGAGTATAAAACTTCTTCGCTTCTATAATCTCTACTTAGAATGCTAAGTAATATCAACTAAAATACCAAATTAGTTTTATTATATAGTAATAAGTAATTAATTATCTAATACCTAAGATACTAATACTAATTAGTAGTTTATCTTATAAGAGATAGCTATAGAGTAGTAAGGTTTTAACTAGAAGAGATAGAAAATAGCACTAGGCTAACTAACTAAAACGATACGCCTATTTCTTATACTAAAGAATTATAATAATAATATCTATATATTCTCCTAGCCTTAACTAACTAAGCATAGAGAAGTCTATAGATATTATTATTTAGAGGTTTAAAAGCTTCTATATACTAACTAACTAGTTAATAGAACTATATCTACTATATAGAATAACTTACTTTATAAGCTTTTAGACTAACTAACTAAAATGATAAAGTAGCTATTCTTAGACTAACTAACTATAATAAAGGAACGTTTTATTAAAAAGTAATATACTTTTAAAGCTATATAAGCTTCCTCTTTTCTCCTAAAAACCTTTAAATTTCTACCTTAAATTTATCTCCTCTAGGTCTAAAATATCTAAAGAAAATAATAGTTAAATTAAGTAATGATAATAGTACTAATAATAGTAGAAAAGGCAGAGCTTTAAGCCTTAAGAGTATACCTCCTATTTATTTATAAGCTTTAATACTAGGTCTAGAAGCCTAGCTACTTTAAAGAAAACCTTATTAAGGCTAACCTATTACAATCCTGATTCTACTAAAATATACTTATAAGGTAGATAAGAAGATATAGAGATAACTAATAGATATTTCTAATATTAATAATATCAAGTATACTATACTAAATAGCTTCCTCGTCTACTATATATGCTTCTACTTAATAAAATAATAGAAAGATAAAGTATTATAAGAATTCTTATAAACCTATTTTAAGGGATAGAAGGTAGAAACATTTATTAATTATAATAAGAATAATGTTTTAACTTTATAAAGTAACCTATAAAAGAATAGAGTCTTTATAAGTAAGAAAAGAGACGTATAAGATACTCTAGTAAACGTCTTAATAAAAGAGAGGAGATATTAATAGACTAAGGAAGATATAGTAATATAGCTATAAAATAGCATATACTTCTACTTTTATATAAACCTAAAGTATAAAGAGAACTTTATATTTATATCTTCTTTATTATATTAACCTTCTTAATAGATATTACTAAAACTTTTAATTGTAAAGAAACCTCTATATAGATTAGGCATTCTAATAGTAGTCTAAAAATAAGTCTAAAGACACTTATATACTTAATAAGAAGATATCCTTAAAGGGGATAAGAGACCTAATAAGCCTAATAATATAAAGAAGCCTAATAAGCCTAATTCTTAAAAGTTTAATATAACGCCTATTATTATTAATCAAGTTAGAAAGGTATATAAAGATAACCTTTCTTTTTAATAAGAGATTAATAATCTAAGAGGTAAGAACCTTAAAGAGGTAGTAAGACTTAAAATATTATTTACTAGTAAAATAAGGTATAAAGTAAAGATGTCTTATCTTATTAACTTATAATTTAGAATAGTCTAGTATAAAGAGGATCTAGTTATAGCGTTTAGATAAGATTAAGCTTAATATACTTTCTATTCCCTAGAATGCTATAAGTTTCTAAATCGCGGCAAATTAAAGAGCAATAGCAATTATAGCAATTATAGGAATGCTAATAGTATTAGAAATAGTAGTAATTATAATAACTTTAAGTAGAGCATACTACTAATTCTTCCTCCTTTCTAGTAAAGAGACTTAGAATATAGAAGCATAGTACCTCTAGTACTAAATAATAAGATTATTATAAAGTAGATAATTAACTTATTAAAGCTATATTATAATAAGAAGTAGAAGTATAATAGTAGAATATATAATATACTTAGCCTTAAGATTAAGATCTTCTTTAAGAACTATACTAATACTAATTTCTCTTCTTATCTATATTACTATGCTTTCTTAATTATACTAAAAGATAATATATTAGAATTCTACTATAATACTTTTACTAGAAAGTAGTTAAACTTTTACTTTCTTATAAAGTATATATAAGAAGAATTTAAGATACTAGAAAATTGCTAGTAATATATAGTAGAATGGCATAGTATATCGCTTTTAAGTATTATATAAGAGCTAGCTAGTAATAATAAAGACATACTAGAGTATCTATAGATGCTCTTTAATCAATTAGTAAAGATTTAAGCATATCTAGCTTTTAACTATTAAAGCGAAAATACCTTTTAAGACTAAGTTATTACTACTTATAATAATATTAAAGAATATAAAATATATATCTTTACTCTTATAGATACCTATTATAGTATTTGTACTTAATCACAATTAGTAATCATAGTATAATTAAAGGAGAGAAGATTAGGAAAGCAAGTAATAAAGAATAGATAATAGTACTAATTTATCTTTAAAAATAAAACTAAATCTAATCAATTCTATATAGATTAGACCTTTAGTACTAGTAGAAGTACTTTCTATAGTCTCCTAAGAAGTAATAGTAGCTATTAAGGTCGCTTTAACTTTTAAAGTAGTAATTAAAGCTTATAGATATTATTACTATAAAAGAAGTATTATATATATTATAAAGAAGGCTACTAGTCTATAAAGCACTTAAAGGATAAGAGAAATATAGCATTTGCAAAGTTTAAGGAAAAGTCGAATAACTTTAATACTTTATATATAAAGTATAATAGCTTCCTAGTAGAGGCTAAAGGCATTAATAGCTTCTAGTCTAATAATAATAATATAAGAGAACGACTCTATAAAGCTTATATAGGAAATAAAGATGATAATAATAATAACGACGATAAAGAAGAGGTCTATAGTAACTAATTTCTTATAGAATATAATAGTATTAATAGCCTAAGTACTATAGCAATTCTTATAGATTAATTAACTTTATATGCTCTTATAAAAAGTGATATTTTTATTAAGGAAGAAAAGTAATATAGGACGGTCTTATCTTGCAATTCTATATTAAAATTGTCATCTAAATCACCTTCTAAATCACTTTCTAAATCGTTTTAGTTTCCTAAATTGCCTATTTTTATAAAAAGAAAGTAATATAAAATAGTCTTATCTTATAATTCTATGCTAAAATTGTTATTTAAATTACTATCTAAATTGCTTTAGTTTCTTAAATCGCCTGTTTTTATAATAGGCGATTCGCTTAGTAAACTACTTAAGGTAAGCGTTTTACTAATTAGCGTTTCGCTAGAAGTAAGCGTTCTACTAAATATAGGCATTCTACTAAATATAAGCGTTTTACTTAGCAAATCACTTTTAAGAGTAGGCGTTTCGCTTAGTAAGATACCCTTAAAAGCACTTCTGGAATCACTTTACTTTAGATTAATAGTATTCATATTTAAGGACTACTATTTATTAGAGCATTTCTATAAGATTATACCTAATAGTAGCGTAGTAGAAGTCTCTATAGTAGGTAAAGGCTAATACATTATACTAATAAAGCTATTCCTAGATCTTAAAATAAATAATAACTTAGTAGGAAAATATACTATCAAGTTTAGTAAAGGTATAGCTATATCAAAAGGCATAATCTATATCTTAACCCTATTTAGACTAATCACCTTTTATATATTACTAATAAACATTCTATTCTTATTCTATATTAGTAATATAGATAAGCTAAAGATTAGGCTAGACAATCTTAAAAACGTCTTAATTTAAGACGATTTAAGAGTCTTAGTTATATAGAAATAGAGACATCTCTAAATACTTTTAAACTAATTAAAATAAATAGTTACTTATTATTATCTAACTAATAGCAAGCTTTATCAACTCTATTACCATTTTAGACACCTATTAATTTAGAGACTCTTTAAAGATTTTAAAGCGAGCTAGCTATAACCTAGATACTAAGGCTATTTAGAAGCTAATAAAATACTATTACTAATACTAGAAGAACTAGAAGATATCTAGTAGATTTAAGTTTTTACTTTAAAATGATTATAACTTTAATTTTAAGGTTATTATAGACATGCTTTAGATTAATATAAAGCTTATACTATAGGTAGTCGATTTAGCTATAAGCTTTTAGGCTATAAGATTCCTAGATAATATATCTACTAGATATATATAAGATATACTAAAGCTATACTAGATTGATTTATATTAAGGACTATTAGATATAATAGTTTATAATATAGATACTAATTTTATAGCTATACAATTTAGATAGTATACTAGATCTATAAGAATTTAGGTTAAGAAAATCCTTATTAAGGCTTATAACTTGATTAGAAAGATAGAAAGATACTATACCTTCTTCTAATAAGCTTTTATAATACTTTATAGCAAATTGCAAAGGATATTATATTAAGATAATATCTTTTAAATAGCTATAAAGGCTATAAACGACTTAGTAGGCCTAGATAGCCTAGTGCCTATTCTATTCGTTTTTAGGGCCTATCTATAAATAGTAGATGACTTACTACTATTACTAAATATTATTATATAAGCTAAAGCAATTTAAAAGATAATAAGCAAAGTATATTAACTATATACTATATAATAAGTTAGTAATACTCTTATAATAAAAAATAGCCTAAATACTTCTATAATTCTCTCCTTTTCTTTCTAATTAGACGTTTATATCTTTTATAAAAATGAAGGCTAGATAGAACTATTTAAGCTAATCTCTATAAATAGAGAAATATGTATTATTATACTTCTTAGTAGTCTAATATAATTCTATACTACTATTATTAAAAAATAGCATATAAATAAGTATAATAATAAAGTTGACTTTCCTGCCAATTTAAAACTCTAATAAGTAGTATAAGAAGAAATCGATCTAGATATCAAGTAAGTACTAGAGCTACTACTTATAGATACTAATAATACTATGCTAGTACTAGAAGACGCGCTAGTAGCAGAGTCTAACGATAAGGCTAGAGAGCCTCTTCTAGTACATTAGTATCTTTATAAGGTACTAGTATAAAAGCAAGGCTATAGATACCTAAAAGGATTAAAGAATAAGTATCGCCTGATCTCTAATTTAGATATAGAAGTTATATATATTATAGTATAAAAGAGTAGCATTAAGATTATATAAACCTTTATAATAGTAAAGAAGAAAGAAGACCTTAAGCTAGCTATTAAATTAAGGTAGTAGAAGCATATTACTATGCCTAGGAAGCTATTTAAAGCTTTATAAATAGTAAAATTTAATAGCTTATTAGAATAAGGAGTCTTCTACTTTATTATTTATAACCTTAAAGTATATAGTTATATATGTATCTTTAAGGCTTATATAGTTAATAAAGTTAAAGAGAAGGCTATAGATAAGCTATATAAGAAATCGAGACTTATAATCATATATTATAGCAACTATAGAAAGGAGTTTATTTTAATACAATTGCTAACAATTTAATATACTAGCTAGTACGTACTAGTAGTACTTGCCCTCTTATTAATACTATTAGGATTTTTACTATAGCTATAAGATATTACTTAGGCATATACTCAATCCGAGTTAGACTTGATTAGAAGCATTTTAGCGTACTTACTACTATAATTTAGACATCTATACCCTAATAGCATAATCATAATAGTAATTAAACTACTTTATAGTATTATAAAAGTAGAAACTTATTAGTTTATAATATATAATCGTTACTATAAAAAGAAGCTTATAATAAGATCTTTAACTTATAACCTCTACTTCTTTATTACTAAGGATAGCTATAAAGTAGGAATTATTAGAATGTAAATAGATAATATTCTTATCTTCTATAATAAGTAGTTTATTAAGCTTAAGGATAAGGAACTAGTAAAGGCTAAATTAAAGGCAAAGCTAAAGAAGAAGCTAGTAGAAGGTACCTTTCTAATCTTTAATAGCTATATCTTAATATAAAAAGGAAGCGATCTTCTATTCTAGTAAAAGAAGTAAAAGAAAAAGCTTAAGACTATTAATACGAAGGCTAGTAACTATAAGTAGGCCTATATATAATAGTACGCTTAAAGCGTATATATTATATCGATCTACTAGCTAGAAGTATCGTTTGATCTATTAGTTATAGTATATCTACAAAAAATTTTCCTGTTAGCCGAAAATGATATTGCTAATAGTACTAGCTAGCTGCCATTTGTGTTAGGCTAGCAGATTATCTATCGCTCTAACAATTATTATCTAGTAGTACTTAAATGAACCAGTTAGCTGCTTAATTATTATAAGTCAACTAGTTTATATTCCAATCTATATTACTATTAACATATCAACTAGTTTATATCCTAATCTATATTGCTATTAATATATCAACTAGTTTATATCCTAATCTATATTGCTATTAATATGTCAACTAGTTTATATCCTAATCTATATTACTATTAATATGTCAACTAGTTTATATCCTAATCTATATCGCTATTGACATATCAACTAGTTTATATCCCAATCTATATCGCTATTAATATATCAACTAGTTTATATCCTAATCCATATTGCTATTAATATGTCAACTAGTTTATATCCTAATCTATATTGCTATTAATATATCAACTAGTTTATATCCTAATCCATATTACTATTAATATGTCAATTAGTTTATTTAGGAATCTATATTGCTATTAACATGTCAACTAGTTTATATCCTAATCCATATCGCTATTAACATATCAACTAGTTTATTTAGGAAAATTTATCATATTTTCATTCCTATATTTTAACTATCCCTAGCTATATTCTATCTTACTCTTTTTATTTTTTTCTATACTATAGGTTCTTTCCTCTCCTTATCTATATTTATACTATTTACTACCCTAGTTCTACTACTTATAGCAATCTTCTATTCTACCTTAGTATACCCTTTTATTTTCTCTTTTTAACTCTTTTTCTCTAATTAAGCTCGTGGGCCTACTAGATAGTTTTCTAGTAGTAGATTAGTATCTTCCTTATAAATAGTAAGAAGCGCGGTTAGCTAGTAAAAGTAGTTATCTAAAGTATCTATTACTTACGATATATTTATATATCTATTACCTAAGTCTATATACCCTAGCTCGCTACTAGGTATAGGCTTTATTATCTCCTTGCTCGATAGTTTCCTAAGTAATAAAATAGTATTACTAGCTAGTATTAGCTTAAACTAAAAGTCTAAAACTTATGCTCATATAGCCTTTATAATCTAGTACCTACTTAAGAAACCCAAGATTATCATATCCTTAGTATAAATATAGAGCTATCTATTATATAGTAGGTCGATTATAGTATTAATTATAGGAATAGCATTTACTCTAGTTAATAAGCTCAAACCTATATGATTCATATTAGGGACATTATCTAATAGAATAAGATCCTAGATTCAAGACCTACTTAGCATTATAGAATAGTTTCCTATAGTATCTATAAGTCGCGTTTACTTTTTCTAGGCATTATAATATTCTTCTTAGAGTAGATATTTAACTTCTTATAATATGTTTAGCAAAGAGGCTAGTCGTTCTTCTTTATTACTAGCTAGTATTAGTATCTCTTCTAATAGCTTATTCTCTACTAGATCTTTCTCTAGACCTTTAGTAGAACTACTATTATAACCTTCGGTCGTATTACCTTTAATCCTCCTATTATTATATAGCCCTAGCTAACTCTCTTAGATCCTTTATATTCTCTTACTAGTTATAAGGATAAGCTACTAGAGTATACAATCTAGTATTACTATTTCCTGCCTATTTAGATCTAAAGCTACTTGAATAAGACTAGGATACTACCTATTAGTACTATTATCTACTTTCTATACCTTAATCTTTACTTCTACTATTATATTTGTATACTATATAGATTCCTATTCCTCTAGAGAGCAAGGGGCTCTTTACGTAATTTCGAGTTTATATTTATCTAATAGAATTAATAGAGTACCTATAGTTATATTAGCAAACCTATTGATTATTATCCCTTAACTAGCTCCTAGATTAATATATCTTTAAATTCCTCTTTATTATCATATTATAGTATATCTATCTAGAAAAAGGCTATAACAAAAAGCGCTATATATTCTACAATCTGCTCTCTATCCTTTATTTATAATATATATAGTTAGTAGAACTTGCCTATATCGTTATATATATAAAAGACCTAAGAGTAGTTATTAGACTACTTATTATAGAAATCAAGTAGATCAACTTGAATGTACTATAGGATATCGTCTTGTTATATAAGTCGCTTATATAGTATTTGAGGGTTATTATCGCGCGTATTTATATAATATTAGTAGTAGCTTATAACTTACATATATTTAGTTTATAAGATCCTATAGAATTTTCATTAAACCTTCTTAAATACCTTATTCTTACTAGTATATTATAAATGGATATACTCTATCGTAATAGTCTTAAATACCTTATTATTAGGTATAGAATAACGCGCTTTAAACTTCTAGTTTAGTCTTTAATATAAATAGTTATCTTATAGCTCGAACTATTTCGATTTCTACTTAGTATTTATATTACGAGGACTTATTAGTTTTATATTAAATAAGGACAAAAACACCTAAATACGCTACTATTCTTAGGAATCTAAGTGCTATTAGGTTTTATAGGTATTACTAGTAATTAGGTTAAAGAATATAATACTAACTTCTTCTAGGAAGTATTCTTCTTATATTAGTAGTACTATATTAGCTATAGGAATAATTTGCGATATTATCGAATATATAGGTATAAAAGGATTAGTATTTAGCTAGCTATATTATTAATACTAGGGAGGTAGAAGATATATATTATATTTCGGATTTTATACTATTATCTTTAAAACCGACCTAAGCCTTTTAGTCTAGACTTTTCAAGATTAGGGTAGATTCTACATTTAGGTAGGTTTAGGATTAGGGTAGATTTAACATTTAGGTAGGTTCAAGATTAGGGTAGATTTAATATTTAAGTAGGTTTAAGATTAAGGTAGATTTAACATTTAAGTAGGTTTAGTATTAGGGTAGATTTAATATTTAGGCAGGTTTAGTATTAAGGTAGATTCAAAGTTTAGGTATGCTTTTCGCTATATTCTTTTCGTACTATTTCTATTACTATTCCCTATAAGGCTATACCTCTATATTATTAGTAATAAGCTAAGTCTCTATCTTCTTTCTCTTTTACTACCTATAGGTTAAGTTCTTCTAAAAGTACTATACGTTTATTCTCTTGCAATTTATACTATTTAGCTATATCTCTAAATTGCTTCTATTATCTATTAATATCTTAAATACGGGTTTCTATAGTACTATCCGTTACTATTAATAGTACGGAAAACATATAAGCGTTCTTATTGCCTTAATAGTAATAGCGTATAAAGGACTATACTATTATACTTAGTTAGAAGTCTAATTCTAATAGTATTACTAAAACGGCTTCTACTAATATCAAACTAATAGCAAAAGTACTAGTTATACTAATAATATATTATGCTATATATTATTTCTTATTCTTACTTTTATTAAGGTCGTACTTGAACTTATTCAGCTTAGTAGTTATTTTCGTTTATAATAACAACTTGTATATAAAGATTAAGTCAGCTACTAGGATATCCAATTTGTACTTTATATACTAATTCTATATTAGATATATTAGGAATAAGTAGATAGATTCTAACTTATAAGGTAAATAATATAAGTACCTATATAAAACTAGGAACTAAAGATTTAGTAATATAGTATACTTATTACATCTTCTTTATCCTCTTATTTCTTGATAGATTCTCTAATATACTTAAGTTTTACTAATAATACTATAATAGTATCTAGATTACGGAAATAGAGATCAGAATCTATTTCTTATACCTATATGCTTTTATTTGTTATCTTCTACTATTCTATTATAGTTAGCTTAAGAGAGTTGCTATCTGCTCTATATAGTCCTATTAGATATAAGAAGGAAGAATATAGGCGCTCCTAGTAGTATAACCTTAGATTATCTCTTTTTAGCTCTTTATAGTTCTTCAAGTTACTAATACATTCTATATAAGTAGTCTTTGAATTAAGATAATGTTATATAAACTTAGTATTATTATTTTCTTGAATTCTAGCTAGCTTTCCTATCTATATAGGGCTATTATTATATATTAATACCTTATAGTTATTAATTAGGATAGTAATAACCTTTTTGCTAAAGAAGTTGCTACTTATAATAAATCTAATTATAATATAAGCAAGGAGGGAGCGAATTTATTATATACTTATATCTAATATTATTAACTTCTCTACTATAGGTTTCTTGCTGCCGATTATTATAGTCCAATTAGTATTAAGCTTCTTGTATTTGCCGTTTATTTAGTATTATAGAACTTCATAGTTTTTCTATTCTAGACGCTTTATAATATTAATAATCTTAGTAATATCAGAAGGCCCGGTCGTTATTACTATACTACTTAGCTAGCCCGTTGTAATATACTAGTTTAGTAGTTGACTCTAGCTTCTTTTGATTAGGGCTTCGAGTATATAGTATATTATAATTGTATTTAAGGTTTCATTTCTCTTAAGATAGTACTTATCTTAGTAAAATATTAAGATTAGGGTTTTGAGGTATATCTTATACTTTGCCTCTTTAGTTTTAGTTATGCCCGTTTTTGTCTTATATACGAATACCTAGTATTTATTATCATTTGTAAACTTATCTAAGAAGTAGGTTAATATAGATTTTAAGGTTATTATAATGAAAACAGTCCTATTTTTAATCTAAGGTCTATAGTAATATAGCTTTATCTTATTAGTATTAGAAGGGATAAGATTTTCTCTAGTTAAGACTTTTTCCCGAGTAGGTATTAGTACTATACTATCTTTTACTTTCGTATCTCTATGTGTAATAAGTACCTATACTAGTGCCGGCTTGCTATATATACCCTCTAGCAGCTAATATATAAGGGCTTCCTCTTTCTAGATATCAAGTAGTCCTAATAGAATTATAGTAATAGTAGTACCTATCTTCTATTTAATGAAATAAGTAGGCAATATCTTTACGTAGGGGTAGTCAAACCTAAACATATAATATATCTTAGTATTCGAAGAGTATACTAAGCTACCTTGACTATCCTCTTTATTATAATACTTGTTAGGGTTCGCGCTAATATAGTACTACATTTTATTAATTATATATTATATATAGTATATTACTAATATAATTGTAGTTTTCTTAATCCTTATAATATAGCTAATGATCGTACCTCCTAGGTCTCTATAGAATTGCTCTAAGGCCTATATAACTATATATACTTGTATAGG
>QGMI01000802.1:0-18481 GCA_007821535.1 Lachnellula occidentalis | reverse complement strand
CAATCGGGAAGAGCTTCATTGAATGGACGTCATGTGATACCCTGATATGCCTTCAATTTCAATTCACCGCCGCAACCTTTGCTGTCCTCTTCCCAGCATTCCTTTCTCGCACAAAGAATAATACAATACAGAAAACACGCTATAACGAACGATACAATCTTACACAACGGTCTGGGACAGTCCCTTGCATATCCTCTCCTCTGCTTCTCTCTTCTGACTCTAAAAGCTTGAGCTGCGACAGCTTGAGCTACGACAATTTGCGAAATTTTGTGCACTCCTGAGATCCACTTGGGGCGACGAAGGAAGTTACAGTCACATCCTACACGAGCCAGCTCTCCACGGCCTTAACACTTTCCATCACCCCCAATAGGGTTTTTGATCTCTCCAGATGTATAATATATCTACCTGGCGAGTCGATGCTTCTTGTGGTCCAGTCGATTATGAGCGAGAGGAAGACCGTCCGCGGAGGTACAGGCCACCATGCCCCTGCCCAACATGCGAGCATCAATATATACCCATGATCAAGCAGGAAGATGAAGCCCTGATTCGATCATACTCTCACGCAGTTGCGAATTCTCATGCTTCCGAATTGGCACGGAATCTTACATCTATGATTCAAATGGGGAGAGCCAGTCTAGCGGAAAAATGGACGTCACATAGTCACACCATTCAGCACGGATGGTTGGAGATGACGACTTCCGAACGTCAGGCCGTCTTGATTGAAGCTGACGAAGACTTTTACCCCCATCAATGGGGTCAGCCTCTCCTCCGCATAGAAAGTGAGAAGACACAAACTCAAACTGGACTGTTGATGAGGAAGTTTCGGCGCTATGCATTGATGCCTCACCTTAACTTGGAAATTCTGAGTGAAGATCCAGCTCGGCTACTCAATCTACTACAATGTCGAATCCAACACTCGCCGGAGGACTGGACACCATACGACTCTTATAAACTTCAAAAGGGATGGGCTACTGGCTGGTATACGACTTACTTCAATCCCAGTTGTGTTGTCATGCAAGGTCCAAATTACGGGGACCTAGTGGAATGGAATGCGAAACTAGCTCATAGTGGAGAGATACTTGGATTTCCTAGAGCACAATTGGTGCTCGACGGTCAAGCAAAGCTCATGGACATACTGGAGAGGGTGGTCGACAACGTCCTGAATAGACACTTGAGAAGTTTGATTGCGGAGTCGCCTGTGGACACTTGTATCATCCCTGAACCGGGTTTCAAAGAGGCAGATTCTGGCGAGTTTGCGTCCACTTTCCTCAACCAGCCGTTCTCAGCACCGCCGTCCTTTGACATAACGAAGCTCTTATCGACTGCACAGGCGAGACGCAATGCTGCAAGTGATCATGTTTGGTTGCTGCAGACTGATCCATCCTATATGCATCATTGCGTTTCCATTATTCGAGAGACGGATAATAAGCCGGGAGGGGACCTCCCGAAAAGGAACATGGCCGAAAAGTTTGGCATTAGCGCTCGGGATCTCGCCCATGATGCTCGCACGCTATGGACTTGGGATTGGATCATGGAAGAGATTTTAAATGTTCAGGAAAGCTACGACAAGTGTGCAGGTCAAGTAAAGCGAGGTCAGCCTCTTCCACCAGCTGTGAACCATTCTCTGGGTGCACTGGAGGCTCTTTTAATGTTTCTGGTGGACCTACGGAGGTTCCGGTAAAAAGTCCCGAATATACAGGGCCTCAGGCAGATTGGGGCGCTAACAACCCCTATAAGGCCCTGTAAGCAAAGTCCTCTATAGACCCACTATATCTATAGCGAGTGGCTCGCTAAAAATATAATATTTACCCCCTAGAGCGCACGGGTCAGAGCCTGAACTATAGTGATCACGCCCTAGAGCTATAGGGCTTGAAGCGAAATTGGCCCTACAGGGCTCTTTACAGGGCTTATAGGGTAGTGGTCGGCTCGAGGCCCTGTATATTCGGGACTTTTTGCCGGAACCTCCGTATCTGCTAAGCACTTGCAAAATCTACTGCCTAGCTGTGTCGGGTTTCGCGACTGTTACAATATTGAGTGGCGGTATGTGAATGGTTCTATGAGGTCTTTCACTTCTCCCAAAAGCGAGAGCGTAGCCGGTGAGAGAAATGCACTTTTTATCACAGATCCCCTCCTGTGGTGCATGCAAGAGCTGCTCTGCCATCTAGATGAAGAAGGTTGTGGTTATGACCATGGAATGCTCTTTGGCTTCTTGGAACACCATCTAGCTTCGGGTGGTGAAAAAGAAAGGTCGCGTTTGGACGAGATCATATACCGAAAGCTTTCCGACTATGCAGCTCTCCATGAAATGATAGTCATGGTTCGTCTTCATAGACCCCGCTTCAACAATATCGGTCTTGATAACTATATTATAACCGAACCTCGAAAGGCTTGGAAGTTGTTGCAAAAAAGATTTCTCAACAAGGGCTCAAATTTGTTTGTGACAGAAGGGTCGGGCTTGGCTGATCTTGGTTACTCACTGAGAAAGGAGCAATCTTCAAGTCCTCCGAAAGCAACGGATAAGCAGGACAGATCTTGGCTGGACAATTACGATGAAGCACACAGAACCAACAGAGCTTTTTGGAGGGTTATGCACAATCAACATGTGCGTTTCTTTGATTCCATGTGTCTTGATGATGCAGATGCCAAGGCAATGTTACTAGATTTAGCTGCTGCTGAATCCCCTCAGCATATTATGGCAATGAAAAAAGAGCGGGATGAGATTGTAGCTCTGATTCAAGCTGCCGAGGCCGCAAAGCGAGCTTCTCAAATTGCATCACAAGCCCCTAGCTTTTCTAAGCTTTTGAGAGGCAAGACTGGCAACCAAAGTAAAAAGGGAAACAAAAAGACGAATGAGGCTACGAGGGCAGCAAAACGGAAGCTTCGTCCACTGCCGCCTGCAGAGGACCAAGGATCTGTGGCAAAACCCCTTCGCGTCAACGGAGATCACGGTGCGGATCTGGGTGGTGGGAGTGACACCATCCCAACTGTTGAACTCTTGCCGGATGAGTTAGAACGCCAGGATGAGCTTTGCGTCAAGGATGAGCAGACCCCACTAATCGCACCTATACATGCTCCATCTCCTACCACGAGCCAACCCGCCCCAAAAAAGAAGTCGCGGGCCCAAGCACCTGTCACCAAGGAATTGGCGCCTGACACGCAGAATCCGGCATCAAAGACTCCGCCGCCCCCTCGTGTAACAGTAAACGAGCATTCCCTCGAAACCTTCTACAGCATGTTCCCTCGCCACAGCGACGGTACCTCTCCCACCGAATGGAACGCCTTTGTACAAGCCATGAACCAAGCCAGCTTTACCGCACGTCATAGCGGTGGATCAGCCGTTACTTTCGAGCCAGTGTTGGGTTCGGAATGGCGTGGACTCGGCGCCATTGTTTTCCATCGCCCGCACCCGAAGTCGAGATTATTTCCGGTTATGCTGCAGGCTATGGGGAAGAGGATGGGGAAGTGGTTTGGATGGAGTAGGGATACGTTTGAGTTGGAGGTTAGGGATAGGAGAGCGGGCAGTTGAGGTTGGATTGATGGGGTTGGATTTGTGGGACTGTTGGATGTATTGAAGGTTATTCTTTGTATCAGCAATGTTGAATCTTGAGATGGCCGGCATTCTGTTTCTACCTTGTCTATCCGCAGTAAGTCCATGGATGCAGATATTGTAAAGCGAATTGATGGGTAAGCTGAAGGAATACTTTAGAAAGAGGTCCAATCTTGCGCCGATTGTCAATCCTGGAAAAGAGTGCGTATAATTTCAAGCTGACTTCAACGTGTTCTTCAATGAAGTAGATCACCATGTTCTAGATACATATACATCTGGTCTTGTTATCCTATGCTCAGTAGGCTCAAACATGTGAGGGATTTGTATGTGATTTTGATTCCAGTGATGGGTGGAAAACGGTAAAAAATACTTTAGTTTTTATCGTCAACAGGTACAACCTGAACCTGAGCCCTTTCCCGTTCCAACTTCTTGTCTCCTAACGTGACTCCTATTTCTTTGACTACCAACCAACCAGGAAAAAGTGCCAAAGCCCAGAGACCGAAGTTCAAATACACGCCACCGACATCCGCAAAGCTGGAGACGCTGTTTAGTCCGTACTGAGAATGTCAGTGTTGGCACGATGAATTGCGGAAAAGGGCGGCTGTTACTTACACTAACAGCTTGTACAGCGGATTCCGTCCCCCTGAGCAAGCCTGCAATCCGAATGACTTCAGCGTCCGAGCCAGCAAGCTCGCCAACAACAAAATATCTGCGCCCCTTAATTAGCCGAATGTCCAAATATGTCAAATCGGGAATTCTCACAGGAACATATAATTCAACTGAAAACCCGTGACCCAGAAAATAAACAGCGCAAACGACTTCCCAAACCCCGCATCCACCCAGTCATACGTCGGCCTTGTCTTTTTGAAATCAGTAACCAGCACCGTGGCCCAAATCCACCACACGCCCTGAAGTCCTAGGATCACGAAAAACGCAACTCTGGCTCTAACCTTCAATCTCAGTTTCGTCCAATCGAGAAATGCGCCGAGGAGGTTGCCGGCAATGAGGGCAACGATCCCTGAGAGGAAGGAACCGAGGGCGCGGGCGCGGACGGACAGCCAGAGAGCTTCGTATGTGAACATAACGGCTTCAGTGTACACGCCCTGCGCGATAAGCGGGACAATGAGAAGGAAGTTGCGGGAGAAGAATAGCTTGACCACAGCTGTCAGCTCGGCTTTTGAGCCTTGCGTAATAGCCAGCTTAACGGGCACCCCATCACTCCTCTGGACCTTTTCCGGTTTATTGAGCAGCAATCCTGCGAACGGTCCTAGGGCCTGGAGAGCAATAAACGCTAGGTATACGTTATACGAGACTTTTCCCGAACCGCTGTTCTTCGCGTTCAAGCCTAGATTAATAGCGCCCCCCAGAATCTGCCCCCCGACTCTGAAACTTAACCAGAACCCGAGGAATTTGCCCTGGTTGTACGGTTCGGGATAACTCAACGCTATAGCCGCCTCTGCCATCCAAAACACACCGGCACTCACCCCGCACAGCGCAGCACCAAACAGCACGAACCATTCCGTGCCAAAGCGGTTATTAGTATACAAACCAGCTGCAAAGGGAGCGTAACCCATGGTGCCGAAAATCAAGGCGTATTTGATGCCTACTAGACGCACGAGAATGGGGGATAGGAAACAGGAGACGACCATGAGGCCGAAGGTCAACGCGTTGGCGCCGTTTACGAGGTAGGGTTTTTCTTCGCCGCCGGCGCCGAGGGAGTTCATGGCGCCCCAGATGCCGGGGGCGAGGAGGTTGCAGATTCCGAGGATCAGGGCGTTGTAGAAGGTTGAGCGGTACCATTTTGCTAGGATGTGTTAGTTGGTTGTTAGACGGTTGGGGATGGGAAGGACGGACGTTTGATGTACTCGCGAGTTACGGGCTGAGCTTCATTGTCAGAGGTAAGCTCGGGGCTAATGGAGCCGGGCTTTGTATCTGCCATGGCCGACTCGAGTTCTTTTTGATGGGTTCTGAGGATGCAAATAGGGGGGATATCGGAAGGCAAGCACGTGACTATATCTGAGTCTCGATGATTTTGTCAGGATGAATTTATTGTGGTAGCACACGATACTTATCATGAAGCAACCATATCGCGATGATGAATGTAAATAACGTATTAAATGAGAGTGGGGTCCTAAAATTCTAATAGTACAAGCCAAGGTTTGATGGCGTGCGAGGTGCTTCTAGCACGAAATAAGAGCCATGTAAGCACGTAGCGTACAGACCCACAATCTGACTTTACTAAAGTGTGATAGCAGTCTTATCTCTCATAACTATATTGTAACAGGTAACGAAAATTGCTCTCAGGAATGTGAAACAATGGCTCGACAACTGGGGATGCTTTCGGATAGACAGGATAGCCAACATAGGAAACGAGTCTCCGGATGACTCAATTGCGTGGTTTAGACGAGTCTCTTTACCTTACAGTATAGGTTGAATGTTTGAAGATTTCCTTAACATGCAGATGATCCATTTACTAATGGGTAGTCTCTAACGAAGTACCGTTCACAGGTTCTTTAGCATACGCCGGTATCTCTTCACCAGCTTTCCAGAAGTACTTGGCTCCAGGATGCGTATCTGACAGCCTTGTGTTTCCTTTGACACCCAAATAGTTCTCCCTTAGCGTTCCACCAGGAACAGCATAATCGTCCCAGAACAGCCCTCTTCTTCTCAACTCGGGAAGCAGATGTTCAATAATATCCTCAAATGTCTCCGGCACACTTGCATAGCTGAGATTAAACCCGTCGACATCAGCAACCTCAACCCATCTCTCCAACTCATCCGCGACAGTCTTGGGGCTCCCAATCACTTTGGCACCGTTGCCTCCAATGATCAAATGCTCCGCAATGGTCTTCTTGTTCCACTTGGTGCCCTGCGGTGAGGTCGTAGCCCAGTGATTGACCATGCTCCTCACTGCAGGCGGCGCAGTATCCAAGAATCTGAAATCCTCGTCATCACCATACTTGCCCAAATCATAACCGCTCCAGCCTCCGAAAAGCGCCAACGCACCCTCTCTATCCCCATAGCTGGCCAAAAGCTCAAACTTCTCCTGGGCCTTCTCATCGGTCTCGGCGACAATGACAAGTAATCCTGCCACAATCTTGATACTCTGTGGATCTCTACCGAAATCCTTCGCTTGAGCTCGGATGGAGTCTACACTTGGTCTCACCAGCTCTGCCGTATGTCCATTCAGGAAAATAGCTTCTGCATGGGTGGCTGCGAATTTCTTGCCGGCGCTACTCGTTCCAGCTTGGAACAAGAACGGCGTTCGCTGAGGACTGGGTTCGCAAATATGAGGCCCAGGAATATCGAAATGCTTTCCTTTGTGGTTTATCTGTCGTACTCCTTTTGGATCCGCATAGCTCCCCTTGGGTGCAGCAGTAATAGCGTCATCCCTCCAAGAACCCTCCCATAGCTTGTACGTAACTTCCAAATATTCATGTGCGATGCGATATCGTTCATCATGCTCGATTTGGGTGTCGAGTCCGAAGTTGCGCGCCGCAGAGTCAAGGTAGGATGTGACGATATTCCAGGCCACACGTCCATTGCTGAGCTGGTCGACGGTGGAAAACTTCCTTGCAAGCATATAAGGTGACTCGTACGTTGTGGAAGCCGTTACGCCAAAGCCAATGCTGGATGTTGCGGCTGCCATGGCAGGAATGCTGTAGAGAGGGTCGTTGATGGGGAATTGAGTTCCACCGGGGATGGTGGGCTCAAGGTTCGCGGGCCCTTTGTATACATCGTAGCCACCGAGTACGTCTGCAAAGAATATGGCGTGGAATTTCGCTGCTTCGAGTTTCTGTGCCAGGGCCATCCAATGTTTAATATCGTTATATTTCGAGCCTTTATCGGCGGGGTAATTGAAAAGACCGGGGTTCAGGTGGCCTGGGGCTTGCATAGCAAAGGCATTGAGAATAAACTGCTTCTTTGGTTGAGACATGATGAAGGGCAAGTGATTGAAAGAAAGAAGGTTAGAAACGTGAAGCTTTTGACGCGTCTTCTCCTAATTTTAACAAGTCAAAGCAACGAAAACGAAATAAAACACGATATTTTTACCTCGAGGCTTGTCTACGCTCTCACTTGGCGGGGTAGCACATTGCGTGATACTGGACTTTCAGATCCGCATGCACGGTGGTGGGCGTGCATCGCTTGATGGGTCGTGGAGGTGATGTTGATTGAAGGACGATGGCGTTTTTATCCCTGTCGCGCTCGCAAAAGAGACGGCGTTATTGTTTTCCCGCTTTTCCGGAAGTTTATCTCGACTTCACATGTGCTCCGTATATATGTAACACCACAATTCTACCCTCAAAGATGGGGGTAGAATTACCTCTTTGGGCATGTAATTAGGGAAAATTGCCTTCTCCCGTTGATAACGACGGTATATGTGCTCATATGGGCATCCTGAGAAAGTTGCCGACCATCATCCTTGTCTGTGCTTGACTTTCCAAGGCCAAGTGGCATAAACCTATTTAGTGGGAATTGGCCAAGCTTGTACCTGTCGATGTATTTTAAGAGCTTTACAGCCTATCATACTAGGAGGGGTAGCTGTTTTACGGAAGCTCTTATCAGACAGACCCCTCTTTGTTTTCTAGCTCTCGAATCTCAACCACATCGGTGTCACGCCATCGTCGTGATAACTAAGTAAGGTTAGTCCAATCCTATATACGGTGCGGGAAGAACCCATGTTGCCATAAACGTCGTCTATAACGACACATGAGTGAGAGTGGGAGAGACGTATAGACCTTTTCACCACGTACTTCACTCGGCAGAGTCATACAAACCGTAATTAACGGAAAGGTTGCTTACCTAGAACTCTGGTTCGAAAGCTAAAGAATCGTGGCTGAAATCTATTACAATGTCTTTGGCCACAACCATTGCAAGTGTCCCGACCGGTACGGCTGAGCCCGTTCGTAACCAGAAGGTTGCTGTCGATATAACCCCAAACCCAACAACAAATATAGACATAACGCAGGCTTCCTCAACAAGTCCCGTGGTACCAACCTCTGCGTCCGGATTTGAGCTGGAGGACCACCCGGTCGACATCCAACCAAAGATCAGAGTACGCCAATGACTCAACCCCGCTAATAACTACATTGGTGAGAAAGGTCTAACAATTCACAGGTTGCAGT
Source organism: Lachnellula occidentalis (assembly GCA_007821535.1). Classification (NCBI taxonomy): domain Eukaryota; kingdom Fungi; phylum Ascomycota; class Leotiomycetes; order Helotiales; family Lachnaceae; genus Lachnellula; species Lachnellula occidentalis. The sequence continues at coordinate 9,808 of QGMI01000802.1, read as the reverse complement.
CATTGGCGCAGGTCTCGCTGGAATTACAGCTGGAGTTCTCCTCCCAGTCAAAGTCCCGGGCATCGACTTGACGATCTTCGACAAGAACTCAGATGTGGGCGGAACTTGGTTTGAGAATATCTATCCGGGTGTACGATGCGATATTCCCGCCAATGTTTACCAATCCACATTCGAGCCGAATACGCAGTGGTCCGAGGAGTATGCGCAAGGAGCTGAGATCAGAGACTACTGGCAAGGTGTTGCTCGGAAGTACAATGTTTACCAATATCTCAAGCTAAAGCGCCGGATTATTGGTGCCACATGGTCGGAAACGGGAGGAAATTGGACAGTGGAGGTTGAGAATCTAGAGACGGGTGACAAGTCCAACGAGACGTTCGACGTTGTCATAATGGCAATCGGACGTTTTAATGCATGGAGATTACCTGATTATTCCGGAATCAAAGACTACAAAGGCCACCTACGGCATGCATCAGCGTGGGACCCTACTTTTGACCCAACCGGAAAGACGGTAGCAGTGATAGGAAACGGTGCATCTGGGATACAGCTCGTTCCAAATCTGCAAAAAGTCGTAAAACACCTCGACCACTACGCTCGCAGCAAAACATGGATCGCGGGATCGTTTGGAGGAGAAGGAGCCGGCCGAAGACTCGAGCCAAACTACTACGCTGCCGAACTCCTCAAAACATTCGAGGACCCCGAAGTCTACCACAAATTCCGAAAAGAGCTAGAGACGAAGTTCTACAAGCGTTTCGGCACGATTTTCAAAGACTCAAAGGAGAACGAAGGACTAAGAGAGGAATTCATCACACTGATGTCCAAACGTCTAAGTAAAAAGCCAGAGCTCCTCGAGCACATCGTCCCCGATTTCTCACCCAACTGCCGCCGTCTCACCCCCGGTCCTGGCTACCTAGAGGCCTTGACCGAAGACAACGTATCCTTCATCCGCGACCCCATCTCCCACTTCACAGCCGAGGGCATCGTCACTTCCGACGGCACAGAACGCAAAGTCGACGCGGTAATTTGCGCAACAGGCGCGAATATCGACATGATACCCCCCTTTCCAATCACCGCCAACGGCAAAGACCTCCGTGATGCATGGCGCCCAGATGCCATCAGCTACCTTGGGATCGCTGCTCCTGGCTTCCCCAATCTCCTCTTTATCCAAGGTCCAAATGCAGCGGGACATAGCGGCACAGTTCCAAACCAGGTCGAGACACAAGTCACATACCTCGCGAAACTCCTACGCAAAGTCTCAACTCAAAACATCAAATCGTTCGTGCCGTCACAGGCAGCAACCGATGATTTCGTCGCTTACAGCGATACATTCTTCGAGAAGACTGTGTTTAGCGGGAATTGCAGCTCTTGGGCGAACGGCGGGGTTCCGGGGGCGAGGATCCATGGACATTGGCCTGGAAGTGCGAGTCATTTGAATTTTGTAAGGATGAATCCGAGGTGGGAGGATTGGGAGTGGACGACGAAGGCGAGGAGTGGGAATCGGTTTGCGTGGTTTGGGAATGGGTGGACAGCGAAGGAGGAGAGTGGGGAGGGCGACTTGACGCCGTATTTGAAGGTTCCGGCGAGTATTGATCTTAGGAGCTATCATGAGGAATGGTTTGAGGGGTTGTAGGAGTGAGCATATGTAGTGGGGAACAGGCAAGAAGAACAAGATGGTTCACCTATCCGTTTTTGTCTTTCCTTTAATGATTATCAAGTTCCAGAAATCTGCTAGCGAAACTGTTCTCCCCCCTCTTCCTTTCTAGTCTTTTTCTGATTCAGATTATGCTTAGTAACCAGGGAGAGGAGAGGTCTAGTTAGACCCGAATCGGCTTAGCGCCTATCATGTCCTGCACCTCGCAGTGCTAACCATCTAGTACACCTTCAGACTGTTTTCAGGCTAGCCCGATGAATCCTACAAGAACCAAAAGCCAATTACATGAAGAGTGTCTTTATAGACAACTTAGGTCCATGTAAATCTCACGGGTTCTAATATTACTAGATGCAAATTGGGAACTTGATGGCTGAATTTTACAGAAACTTTATTTACCAGTTCAGCCCACGCAGCTAAAAATTGGTATTTATCACTCTCTTGAAGACAGACATAGGGTGGTACAAAAACTCCAACATGTCTTTATTTCTTTGGCATCGGCTCTGGTCACCTTGGTAGCGGTGTCCCCAAGTTCCCCAACTCCCGAATCAGGCAGGCTGCCTAGAGAAGTGACCTCTATCCTATCCTAGCCCTCAAAGTCCCTGGCGATCTCCAGCATTACGCTTTTTCCTCGCCCAAGAGCTCCAAATACTGACCCGCAACATCCAAGACCTGCGTTTCGTAGGGTTGGAACTTGAAACCGAACACACTTTCCGTCTTGCTTGCATTCCAATTGATTTGCAAAGTGGGTTGACTACCCCTTTTGAAAATGCCGTTCTCAACTGCTTTTGGAAAGGCTTTTTTGACGTAGTCGAACGCATCATCAAGGACCGCGGGTACAGTGACTCCGAAATCCTGGCCTCCCTGGACGCTCTCACTCAGTGCCAGCAAATGAACCTTTGCAACATCATCCACATGGACTGTTCCGGAAAGTCGGGGAATCTGGGAAGTCTGCCCGAGAATAGTTGCCAGAAGTAAGCCATCAGATCCGTCAAGTAGTTCTTTGACATCCTTTGCTAATTCATTCCGACCGTGCACGAATCCTGGGAAGATGTTGATGATATCAAAGGATGGATTGTGGTCTATGACAAACTTGTCGGTGGCATTGAGAGTAGCGATTTTGGAGGCGCAATACGCTGGGAATACGGAATCGACAGGGCCTTCATAATTGGGTACGCGGGACTCAGCTGTAGTCTCGTCTGCTGTTGGGAGCGGGGGGAAAGGCATGTTGGCCACTATTGAGGATGTAATGACGATACGCTTCACGGATGGGACTTTGATTGCGGACGCGAGCAGGTTGGCTGCCCCTTTAATAGTGGGCTGAATAATATCTGTTTGCGGATTTTCGATGGAAGGTCTTGGAACTGGCGACCCAACATGGATAGCATAAACAACGCCCTTGAGAGCTTCATCGTAGGCTCCTTCCTGGGTAATGTCGGGAACTGCGACGAAAGATATGTTGGTTCCAGAATCAAGTGACTGGATCTTCGGGTTCGACAGGAGTGCTTCTGCTCCTGAAGATGAACGAACGGCTACCCGGACGGTGTAGCCCAGTTCGAGTGCGTCCAGAAGAACTTTGAATCCAATGAACCCTGTGGCTCCGGTGATGAGAAGATTTGCTGAGGCCATGATATTGAAGTTGAGAGTTTGAGTGATATGAATGGGGCAGGAATTCGAACGGGAGGTCGTGTACATTTATATCAAGGGGTAGATGTATCGGCTTTATCTAGAGACAAACCAATGCCTACCTATGGGGTGGACATATCCAAATTCAGGTATTACGTAGGAAAGCTGATTGCTGCTTGACAAATACTGAAACTTCTTTGTCGTTCAGGCGACCAATCATACCCCTGTTACTTTCAGGGTAGCTATAAATATATATGAATACTAGTATAGGTTATCAAGTAAAAAAAAGAGTATAGAGTATAGAAAACTGAAATACTTAATCATTGTGCTTTTCTGTGGACAGGTCTGTGATATACTACATGCATGTGAATTAGGGGGGTCAATCCCGTGATCCACATACGTGATGCCCTTGGCCTATGACAATGAACAGCTCGAAAAGATCGAGAACTCCGAGCATAAATAGTAGGGCATATATTTCTTAACTAATACAACATCTATAGGATGTAGCTTATTAATGCCCTCATATTTTAAATTTTTGAAGGCTCATTTAATCCAAGTCTTAGTATTGTAAATAGAGATGCGATCTAGCATTGTGAATGTGTCTTTGCTGACCCGTTTACCACAACCCTCTTTGAGCGAATTGCTACATGCTAGTTGGTGAATTTCAAGCTCGAAATTCATAATCACACGCTACGGCGCGTATATAACAAGCAGGTTAGCAACTTCCCATTGACATCTCAATAATCCAGATATTTTCGCGCAGTGTCAAAACATCTGCAGCGCTCTCTTGCATTCCTCAGAATCTTCAAGATAATCAGCCTAAACGCAGACGATCATCACCCTGCTATTGGATATTCAGGAACGACTTGAACCACTACAGTCGTCTTTGCCAGTAACGTACAAACCTTTCAAGATCTGCCAGAATGGGTTTCACGGTAACGCTCGACGAGGAGAGTCAAAAGATTGAGAGGGCCACCATCATGCTTGATAACGAAGTCGTATCGATCACCTTGGTGAAGAATCCGAAGGGATATTCGCAAAAGCTGCTTGAGTGGAGTGGTGGAGATTTCCTGGAGTAAGTAGATTTTGCCACGTCGCAATACATACCAGCTAACAGAAAGTCAAGGCGGCAAGTTGGCCGATCGTTGCAACCATGGGGCGCGCCAAGTAGGTGGTCTACTGCGAACCACCCTCCACTTCGTGAAGGCCTTCCTGATGAGAATAACGAAATTATATCTGCGACCGAAGATAAACAAATTGAAACAGTCGACGCAGAATCGTCAGACACTGGTGGAGAGCCTCAATCGCAAGAAGAAGACTTCCCAACTTCAGTAGAAACAGGAATCTTCCATGTCAGCCCAAGTCATGGTCCACTCCAAGACACGTGGGTGATGTCAGATTGGGTGCCATATCACAACGATACCGTGGAGAATCTTGGCAACAAGTGCGAGGAGTTCAGTAGGGATTGGGAAATGGGTACCATCAATGATGGCAACTACGAAATGTGGCATTCTCGATTACAGGCTCTGAAAGATTCCAAAGTCCCAATTACCAACATTGTGGTTCTTGGCTTGGGTAGCTTTCATGATCACTTTCATGATCACTCGTCAGGCACAACTACTTGGATGGCAGCTAGTACCGTCGGCCAATTTGCAATAGTCATGAAGATCAGAGAAGTCTTTGGAGGTACTTATTGATATCCCAGGCTCTGCACCTAAGCGCAAAGCTAACCAACCACTCTAGAAAACGGAAACATGCTTCCCGCCATCATTCAAGACCCCCACTACTCCAAACTTGACAAGGAGTTCCTACGCTCTCTAGACTTCACAGTTGTTGACGACCCCGACGCATTTTCTCTCATCAACGCCAACAGTCTCGTCTTCCACATCCGACTCTTTACTCAGGGGCACTGGTGGGTGTCTCAGGGTGAATGGCCTGCTGCTATGATCACCGAGAAATATGATTGGCATCATATCCATAAGATGCTACACCAAAACTCTCCTGCATACGTTGCGCCGGCTCTAGGCAAGATGTTTGCGGAGTACGATGTCGATGAGGAGTTTACCGAGGATATCATTCATCCGTGGGGAGCTTTGAATATCTTTGTTAGAAAGGATGCCAAGAACATTGACATGACGAGAGAGTGAGCTCATAGATAGACGAGTGGGCCGAGTTTAAGCGGACTTCCACATCTACCTAGGTAGCTACTGTACCATTAAACTTTTAACTACATACGTTGAATCTCCATCGATGAATCTGGGCGGTCACGTTCAAAGTTGATCCATATTCCTTCCGGCTCTTTCGTGCTTGGTAAGTCCAGTTGTGACAATAGTTGCTGCATTTAAAGGAAAGTATTCTTATAGACTAGTAGGCAGTGCCACAAACTGGAAGAAAATGAAACGATGATGACAAGCTTTGGGGGGTTGACTGAATAAGCTTTGCAACCATCAAAACATCTTACTCCCCTGGATGAAAAGAATGAAAGCACACAAACCCAAAGCCCAAATCCAAATTTCGCGGTCGATAAAGAAGAGTTCTCAGAATCAAGCCTTTTCAAATTCTGCTACATAATCATTCTACCTGCATCATTCATGCAAAGAAAAGTCTCCCTGTAGGCAGTTGAAGACTCGGCTTCTTGGCTCTTGCTTCTGTCTCTTCATAGCCCTGCCGTGATATTGGCCAACAAACCCTCAGTAAAACGCCAGATCAAGGATGAGTCGGGCGCATGGAAAGTAGCACTTGTATACCACGTATTCCTTTGTCCCTGAAGCCCATACAACTGTCCGTAAAACCCCTTCTCAATAGCCTCCGCAGAGACCTGCAATTCAAATGGTGCATGCATAGAAGAAACCGCAAACTCTGGCTTAAAAGTTTTGTCTCGGATATCCACCTTCATCACACCATCGAGAATAATCTTCTGGATATCGGCGCTGCTGGTACTCGAGGTCGATAAATCGGTATTGGTAGCACCGAGATATGTGACTGTTTGTAAGCCCGGAATTCCGGTTTGGACAATGTCATAGAGGCTTGGGGACTGAGGTAGGCTGTAGAGTTGGCTTAAGTCGGTGTTGGTGATAGTAGTGTTGTCTGGAATGCCCGTGTTTCTCAAGATGCCAACAAAGTACTCGTTGCCCTTGAACTGGCTAAACAGTCTCTTCTCGTCAACGCTTAGGTCAAAGGCTGCCATGTCTGCCAACAATGGTTGGACAGCAATGATGAGCTTCTTGGATTTGACCAGGATTGTCTCGGTTGCAGTTTTGACAACAATTCGGACACCAGATTCAGCGCGCTCCATGTCGAGTATTGTAGTGTCGTACAGTACGTTGGGGTCCAGGACTTTAGACGCTGCTTCGTAAAGAGCGCTGTTGTCGCCATCTGCGTTGGCCAAGAAACCAGTCTGAAATCCTTGGATGACTGAGTTGCCAAAATACTTCAGTACATAGATTGTAGGGGTCTGAAGAATATTGCCGATGCCCTGGGCAACATTCCACAAGGTGGGTACCAAGGACTCCAGTGACCATTTCTTGACGAATTCACCCAGGGGCAATAACAAATCCGCTGGTACTGGAGATGGGAGGTCAAAGCCATCGTCCAAGTAGGGATACTTGGCCGCTTGAGCAATGTATACTTGGAAGGCAACATTTGTGTCGGGGATTACATAGGTGTGATTCACCTTGCCGGTGTTGAAATCGAAATATCTGGGCATCGTCAATAAGAGACGTATTCAGGTTGTGAAAGATCTGGGAATATTACTCTCTTGTAACTCCTGGAGTGCTTAAGTCTGTAGGGATAAGTAGAACATTCAGATGAGCCGCATAGTTTCGAACCTCGGAAATATTATGCCATGCACGCACTCCGTAGTCGACAGATTTTTGGGAGACGGGGTCCTTCTGGATGTTACGATTTCGCAGTCAGTATCACTCGCTGAAAACTCGGTGAAAGTGAATCTCAGATAGGTCGCTGAAGTACTTGGTAGGCACAACCGGAGACTCTGTGTGGAAAGAAGAAACAACGCTTGGTGCGATTTACTTACATATGTCTGCGTATTGCCGCCGAGCCGATCCGTCTTCTCAATAACGAGCACAGTCTTCCCTAGAGCTTGCAGTCTGACAGCCGCATATGTTCCAGCTGAACCACCTCCAACGATGCTGATATCTTGAGAGATGACCCTGTCACATTGATGCGAATGGCCGTTGACCTCGTACCGCTGAGGATTTGAAAGCACACTGGTGATGCAGCTGAGAAGCAGAAGGACTTTTTGAAAGACAGATAGCTTGAGTGTCGACATGATGGCCAGAGTGTACGTGTACACTGCTGTGTTGTATCCGATGTCGAAGATGAGAGAATGAGTCTTCGTATGTCAAAGCTTTCGTGAACGAGGGTGTGATGGGAGAAAAAAGTCAAGGATGTGGAAAGAGAAAGTCAGAGAATCGGACATGTAATCTGGAAGACCAACCAACATATCTTAGCATTTTTTTCGGTGTGACTTGCGCTAGTGACGGATTTACCCGGTGGGAATGAATGCGGTCTCGGTGGTCAAAAGGGGGGCCGGTCATCTGACGAAAGTCACGAGAGCGCGCTACTCGTAGCCTCTCGGTTAAAAGATGGACGATGCCGGAATATTCAAAGTATTTCTCAGAACAACAGTCGAACAACTCATCTCTGCGAGCTACCCCTTTCGCCCATCCTCGAATAGGAAATTCTCAACGTCCAGGACGATTTAGGTGTGGCCTAGTCAACCTGCGGAACTTGTCTTTAAGTCACCTTGCGAGGTTCTTGCCCTGAGGGTAACGAGAGCTCTCTCTGTGCGGGGTAAACTACACTTCTATCATCAGCTCGGTCATAGACAGTACCGAGTTTGACTTCATAGATATACCGGAGTCTTGCACCTACACTGAACCTGTGAAGATGCCGGCAATGCTCGATGATCCCACGGCTCCGACCATCTACCGGAACTCTGGCCCATCACCCTTTCCAGACCCTCACGATGTGCAGTCCGCTCTCTCAGTTGGGGATCCTCGACAAGTTACATTACGTGACCGAGTCACTGTGGCTACTATCATCCCCTTCTCTTCCCGCCATCAAGTCCCCGCAACGCTCCTCGAGTATCTGAGCGACCAACTGAACAAGGAAATTGAGGGAGGAGATACTTACCCGATGATAGAAACCATGCCGGCCGAGCAGTTCTCTACATATTGGTTCCAGAACTTCGGTGCTATTATGCTGCTGGGCAATATCGAGAGCGCGGATGAGGTAGTCGAGGGAAAGGACTGGGCCAGAGAGTGCTTGGGAAGCTTCTACATCAAGCCGAACTATCCGGGCCGGAGTAGCCATGTCTGCAATGCCGGTTTTCTCGTGACAGATGCTGCGCGAAACAAGGGTGTTGGACGACTTATGGGGGAAAGCTATCTGGAATGGGCACCCCGGCTTGGCTACAACTACAGTGTCTTCAATCTAGTCTACGAGACCAATGTAGCATCATGTCGAATCTGGGATGCTCTGGGATTCAAGCGAATTGGTCGTGTCAAGGGGGCCGGAAACTTGAAGAGTTACCCAGGCCAGCTAATAGACGCTATCATCTACGGGCGAGATCTCGGACCAGAAGGCGAAGATTTCGTGAATGAAGAGCGTTTCGACAAGATCAAGTTCTACCTCAAATGGGGCAAATACCCAGCAGGAGCCGACCGGGCCGAGAAGAGCAGACTCCGAAGTGCAGCAACACATTACAAACTCATCGCCGAGTCCGACAAGCTGATGCTGAAGGACAAGGAAGTCATCTCTGACCCTCAACGCCAGTACGAGATCGCCAGGAACGTCCACGTACAGCAACACGGCGGCATCAACAAAACCACCGCGATAATCGCAGAGAAATACCACTGGGTGCGAATCAAAGAAACCGTCAGTCTCGTCATCAGAAACTGCACACAGTGCAAGGAACTAGGCAAAGCCCCCGTCGTCCGCGCAGACGGCGTCATCCGTCCCCCCACCATCTCCCGTATCAATCCACCCCCTTCCGCCGGCCAAGGCGGCGTCAGCGCCGCAGGCCGAGCCCTCACTCTCGCGCACCAGCAAGCTACGAATGAAGAAGGCTTTCCCGCGCAAGCCGGGCAGGGCTCTGTCTCGCCGCAAGTCCTAAACCGCACACTGCCGCAGAACCCACAAGGACAAACAAATTCGCACCCGCACCAGCACTCGCACCTACAGTCGCAGCTCCAGCACCAACATCAACATCAACACCAACACACATCCGCGCCCATCGCGCGCATGCAGAACGATTATATGCCCCTAGACCCGCAGATCATGGAAGATGTCCGGCATGGCCTGGGCGCGTACGAGGCAGCTGGGAATGAGTTCCACGGGCAGGATTCGTTCCAGGCGATGCTAGGCCGGGGTGGGAATCGAGGGGATGGGGATCTGGATATGCTGATTGATCAGGAGCAGGATGGGGAGGGCGAGGATGATAGCGAGGATGAGGCGCAGGAGGCTGTGGTGCAGTTGCAGGCTGAGGCGGAGGAGGCGTTGAGGACTGTGGGGAGG